>JAOXYB010039606.1:0-13225 GCA_028565635.1 Phoronis ovalis | reverse complement strand
GCCCTACTTCCGGGTGACGTCATCGTCGATCTCGCCGATTATCGCGTTGTTTGAAGTAACTCTAATAAGGTCTATTGCGCGAGTTTATTATGTGCCCCATAACCCGGACATGTAACCCACCTTCTCTTCTGATCAGACATTTTTTTACTAAGGAAGGTATTTCTTGTGAAAACCTAGTAAAAGTAACTATGCATAGTAAGGCTATCTTGTCTTCTCAAACAACAATATCACTTTATATAATTCAATTTCATGGTAGTGCGAACGCACCCCCCTTTTGAGGGAGGTACATATTTAATGATAACGCACCTACCTTTTGAAATGGGAGGACCATTAATGTAATGTTAATGCACTCCCCTTTTGAAACAGTAACGCTTCCCCCTTTTTAAATAGTACCGTACCCCGGTTTTGAACTGACAGGAAAACGCGCACCCCCCTTTGGAATGGAAAGATTTTTTTCATTTACGTTAGCCTTATTATTCTGGGCGTATCGTAAAAATAGGAGTGGAAATGTGTTTTTTTGCTTGTCAATTTTAGCTGGCAGCACGGAGACGTTTCATCGACCTTTCTCGATTACTGAACTGATATTTTCTGAAATCGGTAATTCTAAAAACATCACAAATGCACCCCCCAGAAAAAGTGTCTGACAGCTCTGAAATAGTTATTGCAAACTAACATCTCATGAACAAAAATGGCCACCAGGTACTTCACCCAATGGAATAATACCTTTCGTTAAAGCAAATGCGCGGAAGCACAGACGTGTATTCTCTACATCAACTTGTCCTTCTTTAACTATAGCATCAATGGAAACACCAGACACATTTGAATGATTGAAATGCTGATACTGTGTAAAGACATCTTTATGTTTCAGGTACTTGTCCCAATCATCCTTATTGTGATATGCTTTAGGCTTAATGGAGATATCTTCAAAGAATCCCGGAGATTTATTTGAAATACTCAAGTCTATTACAAATATAGGAAATCCCAGAAAACATTCTGAAAGGTTTTCTGCAGTCATCGTTGTGTTAGCCTCCCATTTATAAATAACAACAGCTATTTCGTCTTCGTGGCAATATGGTATTGCGGCTCTCTGTAAGCCTTAATATTATTTTTACAGGCATCATCAATTTGATGATCAAAGGGAACAAAATTCTGCATATTCATGTATGGTATGGTAACATAATATAATTTAAATTTTTATGCACAATTATTTCGGACTAATAAAGGATTCATATAATAATGCTATATTTCCAAGTTAATTGCATTTTAATTCCAAATTAATTGGATTTTACCATTGCTTCATAAACATAAAATTAATTATGGATAATGAAGAATTTATAGTTATTAAGTTGTCGAGGTAAGAGAACGTTCATAAACAATGGCATTGCCGACAACAACATTTCTTGAGAAAAAGAACACGAAGTTTCAGTTTTAGATTAAATTCATGTCATAAGTATAATGACAGATAGGTATGTTTACAAATGAATTGCACATTGGTATGTAATTATTATCTTATATTAGATTCAGAAGGGTAAGTGATAATGTATAACTCTGCAAAAAGCTAAGTTTCAATAAGCTGACGTGTTTGGCTACCTTAGTACGAGTCATAGTAATATACATATTTTGCACAGAATGGTAATTACAGATAGTCCAAAGCATGCATAAATAATTTTGTTTATAATTTACGCATGGTTTCTGTGTAACAACCCAATGTATAGCCCCAGAATATGTATATAATTTTTATGGAGTCTACACCAAGAAACAGATGTCAATATCATACAGAAATGCCTGCTACACTTGAGCACACATCAATAACAGCCTATTCACCAATAGGTTTTATTATGTCAGCACTTCTTTTACAGTTAATAAATTGATTAGATTTGGTTTATAGTGATTTACTGTTTAGAAACAAGCTATTGTCATACTGGAGAAATAATGCCTAAGACACTATTAAACCAAGTTTACAGTATTAACTGTTAATCTAGTCATCTCACAAATTAAAGAAATTGTATAAAAAATTATAATGCTATATTATATGACATGTCAACTGGAAAATTATAATACTATATTATATGACATGTCAACTGGAAAATTTTTAAACATTTTAAAAACACTTATTTTAATATTGCAGAGTTGTTATATAATATAGCATGCTTTGGGAAAATGGAAACATAGAACCTATATTTGACGTGTCTCAGCCAAGAATCGGCACTTTATGTTATGTCTGCTTTCAATCTAAAGACAACGGTGCTGCAACGTCAGTTTTTTTGACGTCGATATATCAACCATACATCAACGTTGCTGCAACGTTGGTTTTTCGACGTCGATGTTGCATCAACGTCGATATATGGTTGATCGACGTCGCGACCAGTTTTCAACCAATGATCAACGGTGTTTCAACATCGTGTGCCTGCTGGGAACTTTTTGCAACCTCATTGTGGCTCCACTGGTTGGATCCCAAATGTTCTTCCAATGCCTTGTTTTGTTAATGAACAAGCAGCCAGTTTCCGTGCTTGCATGATTCTTTTGCAAGTGGGCTTGAGTTCCATAACACCACCTACTGCAAGAAAATAATCTATTAGGATGTAGTAGCTCATTGGATAATATCACTTAGCACAGTTTAAAATTGCTGTAGCATGAATATTTATAACAGAAAAGTGTTTTCCTAGCAATATAAAACGCACCAAATGGATATTAAAGCATTTCAAACTTTGCAAGAACATTTTGCCTGATAGGGTAGTTATAATCCAGATGAAGCTTAACTGTTTTATTAGTTTTTTCAAAATCTGCGTCCCGTTCCTTATTTAGTGAGGACATATATATACTGGTCAATCGATCATATGCAACAGCAAAATTCCCATATGCAACAGCAAAATTCAACTTCTTGGGCTATCTTTTTATAGTTCCCTCTCTCATGTTAACTCTGTTAAGCTTTTATCTTCTTTTTCAGAACTGGAATGTGCAGCTGAGGCTATTTTCTTCAAACATTTCTAAACATGGTTCAGGTCTTCCTTAGTTATATGCTAATGGACCAGAAAATGTGTGCAATTTGAATTCTGCTTTCTGAAGCAAAATGTTTCTATGCTACTTTGTAGCAGGTTTGACATTTTTTTCGCCACTGCTTAATGTTATGCTGATTGGGAGCTGCGTGTAATTTCTTCTTCCAGCTGGAATGCTGCACTGGTTTTATATACTTTGCACCAGAAACAATTCTTAGTAGGGTTTTTAGTGTTGATGTTACAAACTGGTTCACTTTTGATAGTTTCAGGTTTTTCAAGTAAGCTACATATATATTCTCCCCATGAAGAGTTTGTTGCCTTGAGAAATGATGCATGTGCTGAAAAAGGTTTACTATGGTTAAACTTTTAACTTGCAGGGAGTATAAGTTTTCTGTCTTTGTAGTGTATACATTCCTTATCCAAGACATTGCACTTTCTCTAAATCAATACCATTAACAACTACCCCTCTGTTTGTGTAGGAGCTTAGCTAGTGCATCCAGCAATGGTCTACTTACAATGAAAAATATTTGTATATGAAGTATATAGGTTCATTAGTTAAGCTGAATCCAGGTGTCACTAATATCATGGGTAATATTTTTCAAAAATTCCACTTTAAAGTAGACAGTGCTTGATTTTTTTAAGAAGGAAGGGGTTAATAACTAATATTGTTTTATTCACTGTTAGCTCCAGTGTAATATTGTATGTTTACTAACCTCTTTTCTTCTGACTGTTCTTTATGAGCAGGTGGTTGATAAAAGTCTTCGTTTTCATTTTCAGGTTGCAGTGGAGTGTTCAGCATGTTATGAATCTATGCATATGTTTGCAAATGTCATTATTTTGGGCATCCATACACAGACATTCATAAATGTGCTGACACAGTTGAGGACACTGTGTACAGCAAAGACGAGCAATGTGAGGTTTGTTACTTGTTTTCTTTATTTTATATGTTTTGTCGTTGTTGCAGATCGTAAATAAATGATGTACCTAAAATAATAAAATATTTATTATATAAGATGAATGGTCCAAACAAACAATTATCTGGTTCCAGATCAAGTATATCTAGTCATAATCATTTTCCATACTGCTTCTGTATATTTCCTATCAGGGTGTAGTTGAACTGTGTACCAATGTACATTAAACCAAGATTTTGTTGCAAAGTACCTATTAATTGTATTTTTACCTGTGAAACAGCAGTTTTTTTTAGCAGGAGTTTGGAAATATTTCTGTAAATTAAACAATCATCCAACTAATTATAGTTGTTATTTTTGCTTACCTTTCACTGAGCATATTAGTATCTGTGTGACTATAATCAATATTTTTTCGATACACCTTAGGGATCATCTCAAAAGTTATCACAATGACCACAAACGTATAGTGTTTAATATAGAATTTACCCCCCCCCATCCCCCCTGGTCAAACGTATGGGGGTTAGTGAGATTTTTGCCCTATCCAGTTGCGAACCTAAGGGGTTCCGGGGGAAATATTTGGTGCTATTTCCTGCATTCTGGAACTCTAATTTGCTATGACACACTGCTATTTTTTATAGAAAACACGAAGTTGATTTATGAACCAATATATTTATAATCAGCATCTGTTTAAAATGTGTGGTTTCCAACCTTAAAATACAAACAACTTGAAGTAATATATCTCGGCAGTATCAACAGTTACGATATGAAATGTGAGAAAAGCAATATTGACTGTTTGTATACATTCCCAGGGGGTACTCATGGTTTTTTGAATACGGGGATGTAGCAATCCAAATTTTGTTTTTAATGAAGTCAAACTGAGCATGGCATCCTTAATAAATGACTTCTTTAACTGTACAGACTGTGAATCAGCTAGATTCATTCCATTATTTGGAATTGTTATGCAAGATATCTCGTTAAGCTGGTGTTGAAGAACAGTCAGACCTGCTGTTATATCAGATCTGATATCTTTTGGAATTGAATTTTGCCACTGATGTCTATTTCCTATTAGTTCATCATAAGACACACTGTATTCTTCATAAATATGGTGCAAAGCTGAGAGTTCAAATAAAGCATGTAAAAATAATTCATTGTTTAAATATCCCAGGACAAGAAATGTTCAGGTTCAACAATCAGTTTCTTTAAAAAATGTTATAATGACTTGATAATTTGTTTTACTCAAAGCAGAAGTGCGTGTATTGTTGCTTATCCGTAAGTTATATATGTTACTAATACATTGCATAGCACATTGTACAGTTTCTAAGTTTGGTAACAATTTACCCACTACTGAATCCTTCATATAAACAGTATCCTCTTTTGAATCCTTCATATTAACATTATCCACTACTGAATCCATCACAACATTATCCAAATTATCTTCATTTCGACTACAACTCGCAACAGAACCCGCAGTAGAGCCAGCCACCACACGAAATCCAAAATCCTTCACTTTCATAACAGAATTCTCTTCACATGATGTTTCCTTCGATTTGTCCTTGATTTTGCTTTTTAATTTCCATTCTATGTCAGCTTGATTCTTTGCAACCTTTAATTATTAAACAGTGAAATAAACATTAATCATTGTATTGTTCAGAACTATAATTACATTTGGACCCTGCTATACTGAGCAAATGGTGTTCGGTCAAGGGTTCGTGCTATAATCAGTTAATGGGTGTCTTGTTTGTTTTTTAGCACGTGGTGGATCATTCATAATTGTAGAACTTTAGAAAAACTTCAACATATTTTTACATTCACTGGGAACTATATCCTTATCTGCCATAGTCCCGGGCAATGGATCGTGCATTATCTAGTTTAACTTTTTATTACAACATCGCCTGAACTTTAATAGTATTATCAGAAAGACATTTCCAAGGCAGATGCTCTCCTGATAACAAGTTCTGAATCAATTAGAGTCACCGATAGTAACACAAATTCTTCCAGTGTGTGTTATTCTGATTTCAGCACGTTATATATAAACACATACTGGACGTCACGCATGTGTAAAATCTGACAACCAATTTCAAGAACGAAATCATCGATAAATTCTATTTAAAAAATATTTACCTCTACTGATAAACTTGCATGTTTTGACACAAAGCTATTTACAAACGTCTGGTACCTGTTTAAAGGCTGACGTTTGTAAATTGCTCTGCTTTCTGGCGCCACAGTACCAAATAATGTCAGCTATGTGGACATCTTTTTTGTGTGTATCGTTTGCACTGCAGTGACGTAAATAGGTCATCCCGCTTTACGACTGTCATATCCCTATGCTGTAAAGTTAAAACTGGAAGGTACCCGGGGCATGGTTTAGCCGTTTGATGCAGGTACATTGTATTTCACTGTCCTTTCTCTTCCACCAATTTCGTGCATTTTTGCACACTTTTATGAATGTTCATGTAGTGGTAGAATAAATAGAACCTAAAACTTCTATATTTACTAAGGAATAGTTTTTAATAAATATCGTATATACTAGACCTAGGCATGATTTTTTCATTGTTTACAGGTGATTTTTTTTTTCATCTAAAAAGTGGCATCTTCTCTTAAACAGATTGCTGCTATAATAGTTACAAAATTACCAGGAGAACAGAGATACATATTTTTGGAATCTAGGTGTTATCCATTTTCATTTATTTAACTTGTGTGTTGTGAACAGCATTTTGTGTTAATTCCTTTTCTTGGAAAATAATTTTGTCTGAAGCATTCCGCCAGTCTTCCTGGGCAACCATTAATGTATTCATGATGTTGGCATGGTAAACAGACCAAAGCTGCTATTTAACAAGAATTTGTGGTGCTGTGCCTTTCAGATTTGTTTTGATTTTTCTGTTTAATAACTATCATACATACATTTATTTAAATATGTTGCCATGGTAACGGGACCATAACCTTATATCCTCTTGATCAAGATTTTCCATTGTCTTGTATTTGAATGTTTTTCAGTTTCTTATTCTCTTGTGACATTCAATGTGCATGTTTAAACAGAAAACTTAACGAGCATACATAAATTATGTTGCTATGATAACCAGACCCTATCCAAATATTCTGTTATTAAAAGCTTTGTTGCCATATCTGTCAATGCCTTGTGAAAACAAAAGTGCCCTACAGTCAGTGTGACTAAAGAACTTTTGGCAGTCTCGGAAAGGAAAATATGCTTAGGATTGTGAAATAGATCCATTTCAAAAACATGGCCTATTTGGGTAAATATTTGAAATTTAGAAACCTGCTGAATAACAAACAAGAACCTATCATTTTATAGTGTACGTGTAAGGATCTTTATTAATATAATAAGTAATAAATGTCAATGTCTATGAGTAAAAACAAGAAAATTTCGTTATGATGAAAATAACACTGCACTCTTCTAAAAAAAATGGAAATGTTAAATTTTTTAATTTTACAATTTCTGGATGATGAAATTAGGTTTATTACTCTAAAAAAAAGACACCTGTTTATAAAAAATATCGAAGTATTAATAAAGTACATCACTGGCAATAAATTATATCATGCCACTCTATATCCTTTTATATAAACTTAATGAGCTATTAAACAAATCGCAAAATAATATACCGTGAGACTTTTATGTTTTTGCACATGTATATTAGACTCGTGCAATTTGCGCTACATGTGTACATTTATCAAAACACATCTCTTTGTAATTGTCTCACATACTGCAAGGTTGCAAGCATTATTGAAAGTTTTAAAATAATCACAGTATCAATGAAAATAAAACATTGTTACTTCAAAATAAAATGAGCAACTAAGGCAGTAATTCGTATAGCAATGGTAGTTAGGAACGTACAATTGGTCTCGCATAAGAAATAACATCTGATTTACGGAATGACCGAAATACTTCAAATTCAGAATCGAGAAAAAGCAGTAAATTGGCGAATAAAAACACTTCTGAACACAATTTCAAAATAATCTTCCCAAAATTTTACAAAAAGCAAGGAAATATATTTTGTTTATGTCACTTTTAATTTTACTGATTATGTATAGTAGATGTGTAAAACGATCAAATTGCGTCTAACACCAATCTATGTAGGATACTTAATATTTCACGTACATTAATTGCCTGATTTCAATTAAGTGTTCAGTTGTACCTTTCAACAGAAAATTTCATACAAATTGGTGCAATATTTTAATTTAACACTCAACTAAAGATATTCGTGTGAAATAAATAAAAAGTAAGAAAATGCCCAGACGACAACGTTATGTGACGTTGAAACGTTTTCGACCTTTACGAGTTAAGTGAACACTTTGTACATACTCTCTTCTCGTTATACCTACTTCAATATATTGTGTCTCCTGCTGGAAACTAATATACTTGACATATGTTTTTTTTGCAAATATCTGTTTACCATTGGGTATATATTTTCAATAAATAATTAATTACCAGTGGTGTATTTCTTGAATTATTTTCCATTGTTATCTTCGTGCAGTTTTTTAACATGGGGTGTACTTTTTGAGAATTTTTTTACCATGTTTCGCAAAAACCATGGGTATATTGTTCTGTGTATTTTACAATATTTACATAGTTTAATATAATATGAATTGTTATAATTCACTTTGCAACAGGAAGTGAAAGGCCAACAGTATCATGCGACCTGTTATAGGAGATTTACTGACAAAAAGAGAATAGAGAGGACAATAAAACAAAACTTGAAGGTAAAATACAAAGACAATAAACCTTTGATAAGTGTGACTTAAATATTATTATATTATATTACCCTATTTGTCATAAGTATTAAACCAAGCCATTGGGAAAACAGCTGCTATAGATTCTTGTGTTAACCTAAATTAATCATAAATATTTTTGACTTAATCTTAATATATGATTGATGATCAAGTAGTACTGAATGATTGTGTATTTCAATTGGGATTAGGTTACTTTATTTTTTTTGGCCTCTTATGTAGCTCATTGATCAAACAAACATATAATATTAGAATAAATACACATGCAGTTCTGTTAATTGTATTCAGTGGTAAAGAAAACATGTATTACATAATGCAGCTTAAATGACAATTTCTACTGCATTTGAATAAGGCCCTGAGACTCAGTCATGCCTTGCAGACACATAATGTGTTGCGTGCAAGCATAGCTTTCTTTTTAATTTTTATATAGCAACATGTGCTGTTCGGATATTCATACATAATAGACATATTAGTCCGTTTCGATCTTTTAACATATGGTACTGAACTAGTATTATTTCGGACACAACATGGATAGCTGATGAGTTTACCAATTGCAACCTGAGTTGGTTGTGGAATTTTAAATCTTGAGTTTTTGAAAACTGTAATTTACAGTATTCTGCTAAAACAATATGTCTGTGGTATTGTATAAACTGAACACTTCACACAGTATGGTTTTTTCAGGGTCCCTCTTGCAACAGGGTATATATTTCAGCCCTGGGCGCTCGCAACGGGATGTGTTTAGCTCAGTGCTAAAAGGGTCCCAAAATCTAATAACGGGTCCCGAAAATCATGTTTGATAAGAAGGGAATGTTTTTTGCCATGGGTTTCACTAAAGGGGTCTTAGCCATCCTTTCTTACAGCAGGGTGTTTTTAGGCGTCTTTTCGGACAACAGTGTATGTATTTTGCCATAGCTGGCTTGCAACGGGTATAGGGTTTTGAGGCCTGGGCCTCACCCCTGTACCATAAATTGGCCAAGTGTCACACCCCTGCTACATGGTCTGCTTAAAGTAACAAGTGCCTTTTAATGCTTTGATGATATGTTCAACACAAGAGATCACCATAGTTGAAATGTAAGAGGACATGTGTATATGGTCTCTTTTTTATAACCATCCTTTTGATACCTTACATGGTTGTAGCATTAGCAGGAGACACTTTTTTAGTTAAAGACAATATTTAGCTGTGGTTATAGTCACTCATTTTAATTCGGGCAAACAAGGCTTATTATCTGGATACAGCTTTAAAAAACATTCTGTAGGAGTTATGGTACAAGACATTTAGAACTTACTATAGGATACATGACTGTACTGATTGTACTATTATTTAGACCTTGCTTATGGATAGTTGTCTGTGTTAATATTTTTATTTCAGTTGAAGAAATTAAGCAACATGTAGATCCAAAAGAAGAACTGACCATTTACCTAATGAAATGTGCATTCAGAAGAAGAAGTGTTCTATAATGTTAGTATCTTGCGAAACCTTATTAAGGACTCCATCTGCACATATAAATAGTCATAGAAGTTAAAGACCATGGTTCAAGGACTGTAATTATTTTAATTTCATGTTTAAGTTTACTTAGGCTTGCCATTCAACAAGGTATTGTAACTGCATGCTCTTATTAATTTTAGGAATTATACTAATTCATTTAAAATTGGAAACATTGACATTTTATTGTTTTTTGTTACCAATCCAGACACGTAACAGTAAACTTAAAATGTATTCTCATACATTAACAGAAATATAATTTAGTTTCTAGAAACTAGATTGTGTGTCTCTAATGAAAGCTTTGGTCTTTTTTCAAGACCTTTATCTATTCTTCTGATATGGCAGAAAGGGACACATAGTCAGTTGACCTCGAAAGACGCCTCGAGATTGTTCCACCAATTCAGGAAGGATCACAGGTGCATACTTCGACTATTTTTTTTAGAAGTCTTTCCTGACTACATAAATTAGCAATTCTTGAAAATTATAAATTGTTTACTATAAACTTTATCATTGTCCATATATCAATATCTTAAACTCATAAAGGCAATTGCCCGGTTCACACTTGTGGTAAATATAAATCCAGGGCCGACGGACACTTTTTCAAAAGGAGGGCGATTTGTAGTAAATTAGGAGGCAGTTCGCAGGCCCGTGAAGCGACATGCGGGAGGGTCCAGCAAATCTAATTAATGCGAGTGCAGTGTACATAAAAAACAAGCTGAGGAGGGCCACCGTTTTATCAAGCTCGTGTGCATGACCAGAAATAATTGCACCAAATTTAAAATTTGTTACTCAAAGAATTTTGGTTAATGAATAAAAAATGAGGCATCAAAATATTTGTAATGGTATCAAGTGTGCAATCCTAAACTTATCTGAGGGCTGTAGGGGTGGGGGCATCGCAAGCATTGCCTTGGTCTATTAAGCGCGAGCAGCGAGCATTGTCATTTGGCGAACATTATTAATTTAGGGTACTATTTTGTTTTGACGTTTTTTTTTGGCGACCATTTTTTTTTTGGTTGTCAATTTTTCTTGTTAAATGCGAGCAGCGAGCATTGCCGATTTTTAAGTGCTAGCATTGTACCTTGGGGGTACCCTCTATCACCCTCTTATCTACTTCATGCGTGTCATCTATTTAACTTTACGGTGCTATTCCTTTACCCCTGCTGATTCTAATGAGATTTCAATTTTTGGAAGCACAGCTTTACTGCTCATTTAATAGTGTTATAGTTTTAAGTTGAGTGAAAAATGTTTGCTATTTTAATTTTGAATCATTTTTTGTTTAGTTTATTGTTATGAAGGTAGATGTAATTAGATCGCCTTTTAGCAAAGACAATTTTCCTTTTTTTATAAATTAAAGAAATCCACATGTTAGTTTAAGTATCTTCTCTTTAATGGATGGATTTATTCAGACTGTGGTATATGTGTGAATGTCCTGATGCCCTAATGGCTAGATGTAAACAATAACAAGTCTGGAAAATTGGTTAGCCTTTTAAATATGAATGACAATACCAAACCAGTAAACAAATTAAATAACAAAACAATCAAAATAGGAATTTTAATAAAATAATTTTATTTTTGTTTGCTTTCTATTAACCTTAAAATACCCCCAATACTTTTGAATGACCTCTAAATGACATGAAAGCCCCTTGTTTCATGCAATTAGGAGATTTTGAGCTCTTGATATAATTTTCTCAAGTTCAACTATCCCCACCCTGAGGATGTCATACGTAAAACTTCAAGCATGTATCACCAACCGTTCTTTAGTTTTGACACATTTCCTCCATATATTAATTGAAAACTTGCCAAACAATAAAAAGTTGACCGTTTGGCTCCTAGATTGCATCAAAAGTCATCAAAACTACCTCTGTAATTTGTAATCATATTTGGATGTTTTGAGCAATTTTAGAAATTTGGACTTTCGTCTCCAAATGACCTTTTGACCTCAAGGCCAACAATGGCCTGCCCCAGGGATGACGTACCTTATGTGGCATGTCTCTACCCTTGGCCATCTGCGATATAAAGCTCGCTAAAAATTGGAAAACAGAAACAAAGAAAAAAAGAACATAAGAAAGAAAGCGTAAAGACCCAATAGGATGGCTGCTAAAGCAGCAATTTCTTCCAGTGAAAACCTTCTTTTTCATTCTTTCGTTCTTTTTTACTATGTTTTGTTTCAAATAAATTTTCACATAATTGAAATGTATGCTAGGAAATGGCTGCATGGTTACTGAGTAGTGTGATACTACTTTTGACTTATTTTTAATGTATTAGCTGTACATAATATAAATCTAAGAACAAAATTTGATATTTTAAAAATTTCAAGCGAAACTAAAAGATATCCTAGTTCTAGTTCACTTCTCTAAAACAAATTAAATAATCAAAAGTACTAAATATCAGAATATAGCCATTATCAATGAAATACAGCCGTTATTAAGTTTTTTAATGCTTATCTCAAAAATGCTATCATCCAAAAAAACTGCAAAGCAACACAAGTACTCCTGAGAAATTTGAATAATGTCCTATATGAATTACCTTAATTTTTATCTGTTCAAATTTGGAAAGTACCTTTCGAAAAACCAAACTTTTATGACATGCTATTAAATTTGTTAATGCTTATCTCAAAATTTTGCTATAATTCACAAACACTGCAAAACAATACAAGTAAAGTACTCTTGAGAAGTTTTAATAATGTCAAGGATATATAAAAATCATAGTTTTGTATATCCTAGCTTCAAATTTGGAAATTACCTTTTGAAAAACCAAACTATGAAATGTTAAACTTGGTGCATTTACTTCTGGTCACAGTGTACATGCAGTAAAGATGAGAAAGTGACATCAAAGCCATTAGCGTCATTTATAAATAATACTTTGAAGTTCCATATTTTGTTGGTAATTTGGCTGAACTGTGTTATTATTTTGTCTATGTCATATTTGAAATCATAATGTATATGCATGTATGTAGACAAGAGAGGCTAGTCTTATATACCGTATTTTCTTTAATAATTGCCCCGTTTTAATAATTGCCCCCCTCTAATAATCGCCCCTTCTAGTGACTAAAATAAATCAATAATCGCCCCCTCTCTAATAATCGCCCCGGGGTG
>JAOXYB010039584.1:0-13230 GCA_028565635.1 Phoronis ovalis | reverse complement strand
GGAATTCCCCGGTATTGCGTCATTGTCATGACGTCATATATAGGTCAAAAGTTCAAAAAGCAGGCAAAAGTGGTCTAGAATGGTTCTCCGTACTACTGCCAATCTCATAATTTAGAGAACAATCTCGAATGATTGCAGATAAATTGTTTCGCAGCGTTACAAAGACAGTCCTCTTATGTTTAGAAACATGAGCAAGCACGGGTGGGTTCCTAGAAGCTATCTTGTGATGTACATGGGTCTGTCTTAAAGGGTGTCGTACGTTTAAACGTAGTCTAAATTTAATCATAAACACATCCGACAATCTAAGATGCGATAAATTTCGAGAACCTACCCAAAATCTATATTATTATATTAAATCTGGGCTAGTTACATTTTAATTAGCTACTAGCATTATTAATTTTGGAATTATAGTCAGTTTTACATTTTATCTCTAAGTAGTTTTACATTTTGCCAATGTAACATCCTACTAGAATGCTAATTAATATGGAAATATCATCTTGTCCAAAATAACTAGGCCAGCACCCATATCACATCATCATTTATTCTGTATCTGTATGGGATTGAATACCTTGAATTGCCAATTTCTGGTATATAATCAAAGGATTATTAGATTTTATATTTCTGTAACTTTTATATGACACAAATTATCTCAAAATAAGCAGAATAATTACAACTCAATTCTTTGTTCACTGAAGGAGGTTAATCCCTCCATATGGATTAATTACAACTACTTGATCTGTATTCATAAACATGACCTTGATTGTCACCATTATATTTATAAGCTCTGAATTCTGTGTTCTGGCCCTATTAAGAGCTATTTTGTTTGATTGAACATTTCACAAGTGTATATGAACAAAAAGGCTTTAAAAGCACCTTTTCTAATTGCTGTTTATCAAGTTCTCCACTAGAGTGATATGTTCCAAGGTTATTTGTCACCATTGATAGAATATAAAATATGAATAACGTCTCTTGAATAAATTTCCATAAATTATTTGGCTAGGCTCATATTCTCAGATCTCACTTTTTTTCCCAATACCCCCTAGTATACAAGATTTGAACTCAAAGTACAAATGTTCCTACATATATTATGATGCTGTGGCATTTTTTAGTGGATATTTTACAACTAGGCCATTTTCCATACGGCCTCACCGTAAGTCTATATCTTGTCAAAAGCAACTGAAATGCTTTGAACTAAACGAAAAATTCTTAATATATCTCATGAATGAACTATGAAATAAATCAAAAACAAAAATACCAATAATATTTCCAATAAATGAAAAGCGGAACCATTTTCCCCCACTGCTTTCACATGCTATGAGTGCAGTTGGCTCATATTGTAGGCCAGTTTCTTCTGTAACTTCCCTTTTCACACCATCCTAAACACGAAACAAAAAAGACATTATTTTAAATAACAGTAAACTGAGAAAGACATATACTATATATTTAGAAAGAAAGTGACAATCAGAAAAACTATTGAATGTATATGGATGATTAACTAAAAGAAGAACATATTATCTCATATTTTCATTTTTTAAGCCGTTCATGGATTTTTTAAAGTTCGATTTCTATCTCTATACACATGAATCACATGATTATGTCAAGAAGTTCTATCACATTAATCAGCCTACCCAGCACTTTTCCTTTTTTGGATTGCAACAGTTCATATTCAGAAATTTGGTATCGGTACAGACAGCTTGCTGCCAAACTTGGCTTACTACCAGATAACATTTTAAAAATTTGGGATAGCTTCCATGATATTACTTTTCAAAATTTCAGATTGCTGCATGGTTAACAATGATTTGACATGTTTAAAATAGTTTTACATTCTGGATTGCTACCTCTGTATTCTGGATTGGATTTACTAAAATTTTGGATTGGGTACAGCAGCACTAAGTGTCCCTATATATTCAGAAAACCACAAGGTTATAAGTGCCTTCCCCCAGGATTTGGCACTGCAGATAGATTAGTATCCTCAAACTTGTTCTAGGTAAAATATTGCAACATGTACTTTGAATAATACATCTGTCATAAGGTATCTAAAACTAAACTGCATGTGCAACCATATGGAGCAAATTAAGATTTATAAATGTGACAATCCTGTACACCTTTAGGAATTATTGAATTTAATTTTGTAAACTGTCTAATTATATACAGGTTAACATTTCAGGTAATGTAACATTTATATCATTTAAAAGTAAATGCTTTGATATTAAAATATCTTATAGATAAAAGCACTTTTACTACAATGTTAAAATTAATACCATGATAAATTGATAAAAATTTAATACCTACACCACATAGGCTGAGCTTAATTAAGTGCAATTACATTATAAGCTGATTCAAATTTCATCAGCAGACATCTCTTAAGTAAAGATATCATGGCATTTAGGATGAGTAGCAGTGACATTATTTCACTTTCAAATTGATAAAATAAATTTGTTTCCAATAAAAAAAAAACAATTGTGACATTTTACCTTGACCTGGAGTTTAACAAAAACCCTTATATACAATTAAAAATTATGAGTAAGGTGTACTAGGTCACAAACATTGTTAAAAAATCAAGATTTGTATACTTTTCTTACATTTACAAAGTTTTGTACAATCATGTAGTTTGTACTATACAATGAACACTCTATAATACTACAAGTACAGACTAAATTTTGAAATAATCCCCCACACCCCATCAGAGGACTGAGATAATATTTGGATTCTAATCAGTTTAATTAAACCTCCCCGGCACTGGACTGGAGAAAATCTCAAAAATATTCAGTCAATATAACAGGTAACTTAATGCACGTTTTTCTTCAACTGACTGATATTTATTTTGAATGTATATTATCTAATATATTCATATAGTTAACTATCCGTTAAGGTACCTAGCACAGTCATGTCACATCAGAATCAAAATATTTATCATTTTCTGTCGTTTATAATTTCCAATTGGTAATGTACTTTAAAACTAAATGTCATTTAAGATCAAAAATAGATTAATTTACGAGGTATTATAGAGGTCTCTACATAAAATGTTGAAATACATCAGCTATTAGCTGCTGTCAATCAAATGAACAATGAATCAAGTGATGGTATTCAACCATACTTTACATCATGCAGTAAGATGACTAAACATTTATGTAGACACTAAATGTTGAAAACGTGAGGGACCAATGTCAACATTTTATGAACCTGACGTAAAGTACGTACTGTATGACCTTCATACATTATTAAGTATGTTTTAAATGTTTGTATGTCGGATGGTAAATGAAAATGGGTTCAGACCCCTCCCAAAATGAACAGAACTAGGTTAAAAGAAGACATCAATCTTTTGACACAGTCCCTTACGGTGCAGATTTACAGAATGATGGGCTGGACATTTCCTTTCCTTTCTATGCTTAATTAGCCAGATTAGCTTTCTGTGTGTATGTGGTATATTACTAACAGTATTTTACCGTTTTAACAGTTTGTTTTGTTTTTCTAAATAAATGTTTATGAATAAAATTTTCAAAATGTAAATGCAGTTATTAAATTGTGCTTCAGTTAAAACTTACAACAAGAGACTCTCCAGGCTCCAGTCTACCAGCAGGTAAATACCAAGAACCACGGCACGCAAATTTAGCTTCTTGCATCATAAGTACCTCACCTTTGTCATTAAAAGCAATCCCAGTCACTATGTAGCACACGGTTAGCTTTGTCAATGGCTTAAAATCATTATCTATAAAGAAAGGAAACAACGATATCAGCTTGGGGTTGCAACTCGATAACCACATGCAAACGATGAGGTCTGAAAATAGTCGCTAATTCTACAGACATGTCTATAAACATTCTGTAGTCTTCAATGATGTTAACAACATTTACTACATGTAGATACATAGGCTTAGTGGGTATAACAGACCCGTCAGATGGAGGGTGCGTTGGTTGCGAATGCTTGTCAATTTTTTTTGGCAACACAGAGACATTTCAGTGACCCTTTTTTTAATTACTGAACTGATATTTTCTAAAATCGGTAACTCTAAAAACACTACAAACGCACCCTCCTTTTGAAAAAAGTGCCAAGTACATTACTTGACTGAGGGTTAATTTCCCGGGGAAGTACCTCCAATAGAAAGGTATATAGGCCTATATCAGTACAGGTAGTGCCCTTCATGGTGTTTTTTGTGACCCTCTAGGATATTCCAGGGCAAGTATTTTGTGTTGGGGAGATATTTCAGTGTTCAAGGTGTTTGATTGTTTTGAAAAAATTGAAGATTTTTAGTGTGGTATTTTAGCGTTTTAAACTATTTCAGAGCTGATTTTTTCATCCCTAGGATATATTTCAGGGTGGGTGTTTTGGCAATTCTGGGGATATTTCACGGTCAGGATTTGGACCCCTGGGCTGCACACCCCTACCAAAATGTAACGGTAGTGCCCCCCTGAGATTAATTTCTTGAAAGTATCCCTTTTCATGCGATTTTAAATTACGCATTTATTCTCTTATCTTCCTACAAGTGTTAGCCCAGGTGTATTAGAAAAATGACAATTAACACATATTTAATATAAAGAAACTATTTCTGTATTTGTTATTTTATTCCCCTGGCGTTTAATTGACTATAAAGCATTAAACCTGTTAATTGCTATCCAGTATAAATTATACAGAACATTACCCCAAGCTTGAAGTGCAAAGCAGTATACAGTCATGATCTATACAAAAAATGTGCATAAATAAAAGTCCAGCACTAAATAAGCATAAATTAAAAGTTGACATCTCATAATGGGTGGGCCCTTAGTTAAAATCTGAACTAAATGTACAAGTCACTGACATAGCAAATATTAATGATAATAGGTGAAAGGCCGTGAAATTAAAGTGCAGGATAAAAAATTGTTAGCAACTTTACCCACAGCATGAAATAAGTTTTGTCAGTAGACAGTATATGCAGTATTTGTGATATCCTACTGAATCATCATAGTGAAAAAGGTGTTAAAATAAAAATCAATAATTATGGTATTAAGATGTAATAAGAAGGGTGATACTGATAGATTTAATAATTGAAATCAAGCAGTTCGTCTAACATTTGCTGGAACATTTTCAATAAAACTTAAAAGTACTATTACTATTATTATATAAATAAATGTTTTGATTTCAATGATTCCGTAAGACTGAATGTATTCTACAACACAGATTACCTTTGTCTTTTCCAATAATGTCAACATATGTCTCTGTAACAGGATGACCATCGAGCAGACAACGTATCTGGTCATCCAAGGACTGCATGTCAAAGTTGAGATGTCTACAAAGTGCAAGTACAAGTACGACAACCGAGAGAGATGATGAGCTTAGGCGAACTGATCTTGAGGAGCTGTACGTAATCCCTGATTGATTCTTGAGTGACTTGTGTGAACACGATAGTAGGTTACAATATCGTCAAAGGAATGTAACTACTAAACAGGACAGCTTAGCTCTGATCACTCCATCGCGCTAAACTGCAAATCAATGTGCTGAACCTAACTTGATGCCACCGTTGGAAACAGGAAGTAAACTTTGCCCTTTTGCTTGCAGACGAACGGGAAATAGCAGGGAGCGATTCTTTTTCCGTGTGATCAACCTTGATAGCTTTACTTCTTTGAAACTGGATAAAATAAGATAAATGACTTTCTAGTAATCATTTAAACTTATATTTATTAAATCTAAATCATTATTTTATTGAAAAAGAGAAAGAAATTGCAGGTACTAAAACCTTCTTTGATCAACATTACTGACTTCTCCACAAATCTCATGTGAAACCTCGAGAGTTGGCCACGTATCTGCCATCTTGGAACTTGCCGGCTCAGTGGGGGTAGAAATTGGTGAGTTTTATAGTAGTTCTACTGTTCTTTGTTATTTCTTGTATTTTAAATAGTAGCATAAGTAAATTTTGATCATGCTTTTATGTTTGTGTAGCGATGAATATCATGCCGTCCCGTAGATTGATTCGTTAACTGTCTGGTGCACAGCACAGGGAGTCGGTGTCAGACGGTGTTGAATTCAATCAAAACGTCGCATAAAAACGATAACAAATCAGTACTTATCAATACGCGAACTGTCATCGCACTGCATTTGTCGATAGTGACTTTTATGCTATTGTTTGGACTGCACTGTAACACTGACTCGTGGTGTAGTGGGCGCTATTCTGTATTAAAGTACATAAAATTTTATAAATCGACAAATACTAAATATTAATAATAACTAAAGTCTAAATAAGTAATACTAATAGTTACGCGTGATTCCACTTCCAGGCAGGGTTTGCTAATTAACTGATAGAAGACTGAAATGTATTTCAAGCAATCATTTGTATATCACAAAATTTAATAATTACATTAATGTACACCCTCCCACCTTTTTCAGGTAAGATGTCACTTGCTGAGCAGCCTTGTTACACATTGATCAATGTGCCCACAGACAGTGAAATCCCAAATGAAATTCAGCTCAAGACTGATTTAGGTAACAGCAGCACTACTCTGGTTATATATTTTAATGGTCAATTTGAAGTTTGTATTTGCGTTTTAAGAGGAACATTTGAGTGTGAAATATCTGGCTATCACCTTATTCTTACTTTTGTTTGCCCTTTGCAATAAATCAGTTTAAAACTAGGACAAATAGCAGTTTTTCACTATGGTAATAAAAGTTAGCATCTCAAAACTTCCAACAAATATGTATCATTTGGAAAAAGTTTAACCTATGCCAGTAACATGCAATCCCTCCACTGAAATATTCTTTAAACCGATTATATTTCTATCTGAAATAAACACTTCTATAATGCAACATCACGTGACACGGATATCGACAAACTATTCAGTTTACACTAGAAAGTTATCTTTGCAGAAAAGGGAGAAACCAGAGTTAAAAGGGAGGCCCTGAAGAAGTTAATACAGATGATTCTGAATGGAGAGAAAGTATCTCCGACAATGCTCATGATGGTGATACGTTTTGTTATGCCCTCTCAAGACCACACACTGAAGAAACTGCTACTCATATTCTGGGAAGTTGTACCAAAATATGGTCCGGATGGCAAACTTATGCATGAAATGATTCTCGTGTGTGATGCCTACAGAAAGGTTTGTGAAATTTGTCCACGAATATTCGCGGAAGTGTACTTTCTCATACTATTTGAACTTGGTACAGCCACCGATCTTAAGTCACAGACAAAAAGACGAAGCGGAAAATAAACATTTTGGTAGTATTCTGTAGAAATTATTATAACTTTCTTGCACTGTAATGCCCTAGTAAAAGGTGTAAAGATTTTTAATAGACTATTTGCATGCATTTGATGGTGCCACCAGTCTCAGACACAAACGATCCCAGCACGTCGCATTCTGTGAATGAGCAATGACGTAGTTTTCCTTGCGCACACGCGATTCATTCATAAAACTCATCCTTCGCATGCTGACCCAAAAGCAAAAAAAATTTTATGTTCATTGATCTAAGATCCTTTTTGTGAGCATATCAATAAATAACAACTATTTATTAATTTTTTCAAAATTTTGTGAAATCTTTGCCGGTTATAGCTTTTCTAAAGTCAGATTTAAAAGAAACAAGTTTTGTATATAACTGAAGGATGCTGGTATTGAAAGGTCTGACTGTAGTGCCCTCAAGTGCATGCAAATAGTCTATTGCTGCTCTCAGAGAAGTGTGGGGAAATTGTAACAACAAACGCTAGAACAAATGAATACTTGTATACATACAGGCGGGTTATTTTCATTTTGGTTTAAGATAACCAACACTTTGTGTTAATATTCGTATGATTGTTATGTTTGTTCTGTGGTTACTTGCCATACATAATATGTTATGTGTTAAAATATTTTCTAGGACTTGCAACATCCAAATGAGTTCATTCGTGGTTCAACTTTACGTTTCTTGTGTAAGCTGAAAGAACCGGAGCTGTTGGAGCCGTTAATGCCAGCCATCAGAGCTTGTCTGGAACACAGACATTCATATGTTCGACGCAATGCTGTCTTAGCTATCTACACAATTTACAAGTACGCAATCTCTCTTATGAGCTTGTTCGATAGTTGATAGACCATTTGTGTGCACTAGGTGGACGCACTGAACACAAATTCATCTTGCATATGTGAATAAACAATGAAGCAGTTCTATGCATATTCAAACGATTCATCTACGAAATGCTGCATGCTCCATAAAGTGACCGCAAGTAGTCTATTGTATGTAGCTATCGTGATTATACAACCAAAGAAGCCTACATTGTTGAAATTCACCAGTGGTGCCCTTAAGCACAGCTAGTCTGTTCAGAGAAAATGCTGCTTAACTGTTAAACTGACAATTAAAGTTTCAAGTGTAAAACGAAGACATCCTCTAAACTCTTGTTGTTAGCATCAAGAATTTACTCACTGAAGTAACTCTTATCATTTTATAGTTTGTAAAATAATACTAAACTACTGCGCAACTTTATAAAACTTGGTGTAACTCCGTCTTTTGTTATTTGACATTTATGAAATTTCTGACACAAGCCAAGATGGGCAATGTCAACATGACCACTCAAAGTATGGAATTCCATTCATTTTTTTTTTTTCAGGAATCATGACGTGCTTATCCCCGATGCTCCGGAGCTTATCGCTGACTTCCTCGAAGGTGAGCAAGATGCGTCATGTAAACGAAATGCATTCATGATGTTGATTCAAGTGGATCAGGTAAGCCTTACCTTAACAAGGATGCGTTGACACTTATGATTGTATTTTCATCATTGACAATATATTTAGTTCTGTTAGTGACTGGGGTTGTGTTTCAATTTATTACACTGTTATTCTTGTATTTAGTCCGCTATTGTAATAGCAATAGAAGTGGCCCTCGCGGGTATGGTCCTCATAGATTACAGGAGGCCACATAAACAGTGGTAATAGATGTTAGTAAAAATACGTATGCATCACAATTTGCAGACGACACCCAATGTGTGATGGTGTATTCGAGGATTATGCCTCAGAATTAGTGTCTGGGTTAAACGCTTGGAACCACCGCTGAGAAGGCGTTTAATGTAGAACTATGCAGAGAGCTTGGAATATACGATGTTGACAGTAAAAATTGCTGTAAATGATAATTAGTTTTCTGGACACGATTACACACCGATAGTGGTGCGTGCCTAGACTTTATATCGGTGAGAAAAATTAACTCCTTTGGCTTGTAGTATAGGTATTTATGGCACCATTTTCACACTGATTGTATCTTAAAATGTTTCTTAATGTGAATACTTGTGTCTCTTGTAGGATCGTGCCCTGAACTACCTGAGCAGTTGTATTGATCAGGTTCAAACATTTGGTGACATCCTACAGCTGGTTATCGTTGAATTAATCTACAAAGTTTGCCATGCTAACCCATCTGAACGGGCACGTTTCATTCGGTGCATTTATAATTTGTTAAACTCCTCCAGTCCTGCAGTGAGATATGAGGCTGCTGGAACTCTAGTCACTCTATCCAGCGCACCTACAGCTGTCAAGGTATAAATTTTAATATATTCATGAAACGATGTTTCCATAGTTACAAATAACCAATCAACAAAAAGGGAACAGATTGTTGTTGTTTAGTAGTGTATAGTATAGTGTCAATACAGTCTTAACTACTCCATCCAACTCAATAGAAAAACGTAACATTCATGCACATACCAAATAGAGCAACATTCCTGGAACTATTATCTCTTCATAATGTGAGCGGACACTCTTTCATGCACCACCAGTTAATTTTTCGCGCAGTCTTGACCATACTAATTTTGAGAAAATCGCGTTAAAACAAAATTGATCCATGAATCGCACTATTCCTGTGGCAATTAGGCCCGAATTTAAATTAGGATTTTTACAAAATTGTAATGATTTCACAAATTTTATTGCTTTAGACAGTAAGTACAACATGTTGACATTACAAAACACCCAAAATTAAAATGCCACGCCCCCCCCAAAAAAAGAAAAAAATATGTTAAATATGCCGGTACTATATTCGTAGGTAATGTCAACAAAGCCTCGTGCTATTGTGTACGTAAACCATACAATTGAATCCGTCATCCCTAATAGTGGCTGTTTATTGTATTTTTACATTTATGTTCAATGTGTCCTTACAAAAACACATTGTTTTGTATTTTGTGAGTTTGTACAGTTCTTGTATGATGTTGTAATATAGTAACAGCCTGGAATCAAGATGTCCATTGTTCCCACGCACTACGTTAAACAGGGATACTTGAATATTAAAGAGACACTATCATTAAGTAACTTTATCCAAGTCATCATTAGAGAAGGTGTTGTGAGGATATTAAATCAAACTTGTATCAATATAGATGGATGAATTTGCTTAGAAAGGTTTAACTTTTGTACCAACAGTCCATTTTCGAAGGGAATCTTTGTGAAATTATAAAAAGGAAAAATTCTGACAATATATTGTGGTAATGATAAATTTTAGGCTGCTGCCACTTGCTATATTGAACTGATTGTGAAGGAGAGTGATAACAATGTGAAGCTAATCGTACTGGACAGGCTGATTGCCCTGAAAGAAGTTCCTGCCCATGAGAAAGTCCTTCAGGTATTAACTGTTGTTGTTTACTGGCCACATCTGCCAGCTATATATAGTCTTGTGTGGTGCACAGCAGAATACAAAAGAAGGTTTTGTGTGCACCTAAACATCATCACCCTGAGAAACATTCTATGTACCACATATTCTAAGATGCACCTGGCATATCTGTACATGTTTGTGCCTAGCAACAAAGTAAATGTAGACAATATGAAAAGGGAATTTGTTAAGTCATTCTCAGCTAAACAAATCAAAAGATATCTGATTGACTATTACACGCTTCTTAGTAGCCTTGTTCGGCTCTTTACAGACATCCAGCTTCCCGCTGCCTAAACCAGTGTATATACTTTGTGCCATGTTGAACTTATGGCTTGGTATGATGCCTTGTTTCATTAATATTTTTTTTAGGAACTTGTTATGGACATTCTTAGGGTGTTGTCAGCACCTGATCTAGAAGTAAGGAAAAAGACACTGAATTATGCTCTTGAATTGGTGTCATCAAGGAACATTGAAGAGGTGGGTATCTCGGGTATAAGAGATATTGTATACTTCAATTGACCATAACATTTTACTTAGTTGTTGGCATGTTAAATTAAAACTGAACAATTACTATGCCAACTAACTCAAATAAGCAGTCGTCATCCTATGGTAGTTAGCATCGGGTCTGCTAATGTCTCTGTGTTATGAAATCGTAATGAAGCAGCCAGCTAGTACTGATGTAGAAGATGTCATATTTAATTTAATTAATATTCAATTAATTAAAGTTATACATTCAATTAAAGAGAACCCTGCTAATCTGTCTATCCATCAGCTTTTCCATATTTGTTATATTACTCTGTTCTTTCCTTGCTTTTTTGCCTGGAATATGTTACAATGCTATATCGCAGTGTACTATACATTTACGTAGTAAAAGATGTTGCTCATTTCTACATGACTGTGTAATATGCAGTTACCTTTTATGGAATGTCAGTAGTTGCATTTCAAGTACATGATTGTGCCTAATACGCGGATCGAAAAATATTTTGTATAAACTCTGATTTATTTTCTGATAGATGGTGCTAGTGCTGAGAAAAGAAGTTGTAAAGACAAATGAATCTGTTGAACAAGAAGACACGTCAAAATATCGTCAACAGTTGGTCAGAACATTACATCAATGTAGTGTCAGGTTTCCTGATGTTGCCGGAAACATTATTCCAGTGGTTAGTGTTTCATTAATTTTTCTACTGTTTGGAAAAAGGATTTTTATCAGTCCCAAGTGTTTATTCATAGCACTGCTATCTTGTTATCTTCTAGCTGATGATTATTTCGTAAATGTTTTAAGAAATGGAAATCTGCATAAATAAAAAACAGTCATAAAACATATGTTTGGGGAATATTTAAGCTCATTAATGACGGTGCCATCAAGTGCATGCAAATGGTTTGTTGGATTATTTTGAAGCATGTAGAATTTTGTGCACATGGGCATTACTTGAAAAAAACACCAACTCACCAAATGTGGTTATGAATGCTGTTGGTCATCAAAATGTTTATGATTACAGCTTATGGAATTTCTGAGCGATTCGAATGAGTTAGCAGCAGCAGACGTCCTAGTGTTTGTACGAGAGGCTATTAACCGCTTTGAACAGCTACGGCCAGTAGTAATTGAAAAATTGCTTGAAGTTTTCCCGTCTATCAGGACTATGAAGTAAGTATACATATGCTTTAATCACAACTTGTCCGTTATCATTCGTGTTATAACTGGATCATATATTTGTCATAAGTTGAACAATTTTGCTGACGATACTGTCAAGGTTTCAATGATATGTGAGATCGTTGACCAAAACAAGAAATGATGACCTTTATACATGGTGTCGCATTATTCTTTGGCAAAACTTCTTATTTGTACAGTTACATAAACAAAATTTGGAAATGGAGTATTATATATTCTAAACTCACTTTTTGGACTTCAGCTAAAAACCTACAGTTTATTTAGGAAAACGGGAACACAAACTCATCTTAAATGAAACTTGAAAATACAGTGCTTCATTTTCCTTGGATATGCGCAAATATCAATACTGAAATAAAATCTTTGTAAACCTCGTTATTGTCCTTAAGGATTCATCGAGCAGCACTTTGGATTCTTGGAGAGTACTGCACATCTAAAGAAGATATTCAAAGTCTAATGACAGAAATACGACAATCCCTCGGTGAAATTCCTATCGTTGACGACGAGATGAAAAAAGCTGCTGGATCAGACAATAAAGAAGAAGGTGATAGCTTCAACTGATAAATTAACCAATGTTCCCATAAAATAGTGTATACATGTTCCAGAGCCAATGATATTATTTATGTAAATCCCAAACATGGCTAGATAAAATGTTGATAAATATTACAAAGCATATGTACTAAAGTTCATTGATGCCCTGAACAAGTATAAGTTTTTTGTGGAGAACACAGTTAACTTAGACTTATCTTAACAATAGAATCCTGTTATAATTCTATTACTATGGGGACCTTTTAAATTAGTTCCTCGATTTCATTATTTGGGGGCTGCGTGAGAATGTCTCGAATACTTATTTGCCTGGAGTTTATTATGCCCATCACTATGTAATAGTGAATGGGCATATAGTCGTACCGCAGGTGGCGGAGGCGTATGTAACGTTTTCTTTGTGTTGCTCTAACGGCTTCAGCTTTCGTCAGATCATCTTCGTATTTTTTACAGGGTAAGTACAGGTCAA
>JAOXYB010039573.1:0-12279 GCA_028565635.1 Phoronis ovalis | reverse complement strand
CAACAACGACCACTGAAACGCCAACAACAACGACTAAAACGCCAACAACAACGACAACTGAAACGCCAACAACAACGACCACTGAAACGCCAACAACAACGACTAAAACGCCAACAACAACGACAACTGAAACGCCAACAACAACGGCCACTGAAACGCCAACAACAACGACTGAAACGCCAACAACAACGACAACTGAAATGCCAACGACAACTGAATCGCCAACAACAACGACAACTGAAACGCCAACAACAACGACAATTCAAACGCCAACAACAACGACAACTGAAACGCCAACAATAACGACTGAAACACCAACAACAACGACAACTGAAACGCCAACAACAACAGAAACACCACCAACGACAACTGAAACACAAACAACAACGACAACTGAAACACCAACAACGACAACTGAAACACAAACAACAACGACAACTGAAACACCAACAACGACAACTGAAACACTAACAACAACAGAAACACCAACAACGACAACTGAAACACAAACTACAACATCAACAGAAACACTAACAACAACAGAAACACTAACAACAAGGACAACTAAAGCACAAACAACAACAACTGAACCAGTAACTACAACGTCAACGTCAACCGAAGCGCCAATAATGAACACGCAAATTACTACAACAACTACAGATACGGTTTCTACAGCTAAGTATTTACCAACAACGACGTCCTTGGAACTTACGACATCAGCAATAATAGATACGTCTTCTGCGTTTGTTAATACCACAACGCAACCGCTAAGTAGCATAGAGCCTGAAACAACGACTACAAGTCAAACCACTCTAGGTCAGCAAGAAACATCCACTGTCACTGAAATCATAGTAACCAATAGTACGTCTCAAGAGAATAGGACAACGAGCCGTAGTTTTATTACAGTTACGACAACACCATCATCATCTACTTCTTCTGGGATACGTGGTTTGACTGATAGAGATGAGCAAAACGCTGCCGATCCTACAGATATACCCGTTGATATAATATTAGGCGCAACTATACCCACTTTCATTCTTTGTATTGCTCTTCTTGGTTGCTGTCTTTGGCTAGCTGCAGCTAAGAGAAAACGGCGTGCCGAGGAAGAGGAGGAAGATTTAGATGATTTGCATAAAATTCCAAGTCGGCCGCCGTCAGGCTTCTCCCTTCGTATTGGAACCCCAATCGGTCCAGCACCACCTAGCGACTTCTGGTCAAGTACTCGGCCTGGAACACCACGCCCTGCTAACTTTCACTTTCCTTGTGCCTCATCATGGTTTCTTGGAGATACCGTAAATGATGCGGCGCCAGTAGGTACACCGCCAATGAATTCTTGGGTTTCACATTCAAATAAATCGGGATCTAAATCTAGCATACCAACAAGTTTACCTAATATATCAAGCAGACAAAATTCTTCAAGCTCTTTGAGCCCTAGACAGTGGGACATACAGCCGAACGATGAACCATACTTTAGGGCTCCAACACCTCTAATGTCAGGTAGTAGCAATGATGAAGAATTATCATGTGGGGGTGATGAGTTGCTGGATTTAGCCAATGTATAACATGGTTCTAATGATAGTAAACACCCGGGAATAAACACTGTCTTTTGGACACTTTCTTTAAAGAATAATTGAATTATTTGTAAAGTAAAATATGTAAACACTGTGTTTATTCAGTAATACTAGTTTCATTTTGTATGTTTGAAAATCATCATCACAACTATTCAGTGTTTACACACGGTATTGTAAACTTGAGAGCAGTACAATACATGTCACGTGTTAGCCTATGCTTTACTGTTTGAGTTATGTTTGTATGTGGGGTTATTGTATAAATAATAATAATTGTAATCATAGTGGACTTCGTCTACTTTTATGTAAATAATAAAGCACAGTAGCATAACCAAATCCTGTTATTTCTGCACTTCTCATATATATCAGGTATACCATGATTGATCTGAAAATATGCGCACTCCCCGATGGTCGCTCGATATAAAGTGGATGCGCATGCTCGTTAGCAAAATCGCGTGAAAAAGTAATTTTTGAGAACTAAGCGCGTAACAGGTGTTATGTGTTTAGAGTACATAAATCAGCATTTTTTAACAATAAGGGTTAATTTTTTTACCCTGGCCCTGCTTAGGGTCAATTTTTAGAAGGATGTTTACTTAGGAGTTGTGGATGATTTTCGGGGTGGTTCAGGGTGGACAAGTATTTCCCGTTTTTTTGCTCGTCGAAAAATTTTAGTCTTGGATAGCGAGGTGCTTTTTCGTGCCTCCCTGAACCACTTATTTGGAATCTTTTTTTCCAGACCATTCACGAGCATGGGTGTCTACTTTACACCTGAATGCCTCCCAAGACGCGCTCTACAATATTCATGTCAGTTCCCTATAGCTTTGTATGCCTTCCATACGAATTTATGTTATTTTTGGTCACCTTGAATACGAATAGCTTACAGTATAACGTAAATAAGGCAAGTTCTATAAATTTACTATAATGAATGATTTGCACGCTAGATTGTGAAAAAAGCAAATTCTCCAAATCGCTTATGTTAACCAATTATGTTTTTATTCTGTTTTTATAAAGCTTGATTTTCATTAGATTTCTCATGAAGTTATTTTACACAGTTTCCAACAGTTTTCAGCGCATATTTGTAATTTTTGCATTGTTAACGTCTCGGTCATCGAGTACATTTTTCATCTTTGGTATCTGACAACGCCCATAAAAGCTAATCCCTGATCCAAAGGGATTGTTACTTTTTCTTAAATTTGTGGTAAATACTTGTTTTCTTATAAAGCTAGTACACTCTTTGATATAAACACTTTTGGTGCTTTGGATTTTGTTAACTATACGCGTATACTGTTAATGATGATATGATAAAGGTAAATTAGCTTTACGAAAGAAATTTGTATTTTATCTCAATACAAGTTTACACTGCGGTATATGTGTGAATGTCCTAATTTGTAATCAAGTTATGGTGAAACACCAAACCAGTAAACAAATTAAATAACAAAAAAATCATAATAAGAATTTTAATAAAATAACTTCACAATTTTTTGGTTTCTATTAAATCAAAGTGCCTCCATACTTTTGAATGACCTCTAAATGATATGAGAGTCCCATTTTTGAAAGTTTCCCGCAAATAGGAAATTTCTTGACCTCCAGATGACCTAATAATCTCAAGTTCAACTATCCCCACCCTGAGGATATCATACGTCAAACATATTTCGATGATTTAAGCAGTTTTAGAAATTTGACCTTTGACCATTAAATGACCTTTTGACCTTAAGATCAACAATCGCCTGCCCCAGGGATGTCATATGTTAAATACTACGTGTAGTAAGGTTCTAAATGCAGTTTATGCGTAGTTATAAAATCGGTAATATGGTTACCGAATAGCTTGTCACTTCCAAAATATCCACTAGGAGGATTAAAGTCGTAGCCGTATATCGTGATCATACTACTCTGCACTGATTTGTCACTTTGCCATTACTTTTAAATGAGTTTCAAACCGATATACTGCGATGGCGACTGTCCCGGGCTACTGGTAATGTTACTGCTATGATATGAACCAGCTACATGTTTAGAGTGCATTTCATTAAAAAATATATGTGACTTTAATAAATTAGTGCGTGAAATTCTAGCAGCGGTATCAAATAACCTCGTATTAGAGACTGTGGTTTCCAATATTTTTGCAACGCATGACTGAATTGCTTAATTCAGATACTGTAGGCCTTACGAAATGCTAGTTTTGAAACGTAATTCAAGCATAGATGCATCACATGGGTGAAAACTGTAGGTGTACAATGTGGTGCATACATTTACTGGAATATGATAGATAATCTATGAATTATATGTTGAGTAACGGGACCTTCTTTCCTTTGTTATATTAAATTGTTTATAATACAAGGTATATATGTGTGTATCCAACGTTGGCATACAGATAATTGCCAAAATACGTTTTATAATAAATAGGCATACATTTGTAAAATTAGGGGCAGTAACATAAAAAAACGACCAAGCGTAACAAAACAGATGAGATTGTTTTTAATATTTCTGGATTTAAATCGAAAAAAGAAAAAAGGGGCGTAGATGTACTTAAAATAAGAAAACAAATTACTCGAATCATTAGACTGTGACACGAGTGGGACACCAGTCGTTAAAAACATTACTAAAAATTAGAATTTATAAATTTAATGTAGTTAATAATATTTGTGTTGCTACTGTAACCTGTTCTCTGTGAATGCTGTGTTTTTAAAATAAAAAAGCATAGCATCACTAAATGTATAAAATATGTGGTATAATTTATGTTATGCCCTAACTTTGCTAACAGGTGTGCAAAGCTAGGGAAGTCATTTTTTTAAATTCAAAGGAAATTTATCTTTGACAAATTTGATATTTAACCAAATTTCTATAACTACAAAGCCGACTAGTTTACCAAATTAACATAAATTGATGCATTAGTCAGCAATTGGTACATGTAACCCATGACAGACACATTTTTCGTATGAGAAAAGCACTCATTTATTATTCGAAGCAGGTAATTTAAAATCTTTAAACGTGAATAAATCATTATTTTATTCATTCTTATGTATAAATTTAATATTCTTATAATCCTATCCTAGTTGCTGAGAAGCGTGTCATAAAACGTACATACATGACAATAAATCTAATATTAATAGATGCCTGTCATGATCACCAACGTTAGATATAAAATCCAATAACAAAGTACATATACTTGTTTACGCCGCAAAGAATAATTTTTGCTTCAATATAGAGTCTAGTCCCATAGAATAAGTACGGGATATTTAGTCGGAATAGGCTATCTATAAAATACGTGTAGTGCACTAACCCACCCAGAAGGTCGAGAAGACATTTGCAACTTATTTGTTGCAACTCAGAGTGTCAGTAAGCAGATGCCCGTTCAGGCCTACTCAACCAGTGGGGACTCGAACCGAGTCACCGGAAATATGTTCGTGTTCCTGAAATGACGGTTCGAGTGGCAGGTGCGATACCCGGAAATGGGTTCGAATAGTAGGAAACATGTGCGCGAGTGGGATCTGTTTGTTCATCGGTAACGAATAGACTTGTCCATCCCAGTCAGGCTGGCAACAGGTTTAAGCAATAAAAACAACTGACCCTCAAACATCTTTTTTAGATATTTTTAAAAGCACGATTTATAAATTATGCTTTTACAGTAAAAATGCATGTTGTTAAAATTTCATATGTAATCAGTGATAGAAAAATGAAAGTAAGCAAACAAAATGTATTATAAAAATGAAGAAAAGGCACGCTATATGATATGTTTAACAATTTCAGTTACTACCCACTGTAAGAAAGTGCAACTGTTATATCTAGTTCATATAATATAGATATTATCCCTGTGTAAAATTGCGCTGAATCTGCGAGGTCGGATTGAGTTTCTAAAGCTTGGTCAGTGACGTCACTGGATCATGATCGATTAGGCCCTCGAAGGCATACTAGCCGTGATGCTAATCGTCTTTAGTAACAGAAGCAAGTAACTGTTCCAAATATCCTAAAACACAATTCAGTTCATCATTTATCGTGAACTCAGTCACAACGATCTGGTTACTAAAACGGTGTATCTACTGATCAAGGTAGTAAAGATATCGATTTAATAAAAATGAGATTGATTTATAAGTTATACTAAATTAAAAAATTTGAATATTGCAATTACAGCGATGTCATAACGCTTGTCTGACGGAAAACCAATACCATTTTAGCGAAAGTTTCTAATTTTCTGCTAAAAATAGCCAAACTTTTTGAGCACTAAACAAAATGCAAGGTGAACATACTTTCATCAATATCTTCATCACTGTTATCATTATCATCCTCATCTAAGTCAGTCTCTGTACGACGATATTCTTCCGCATCCCCTACAAACAATGACAGAGACAAAATCATTAATTAATCAATTCCTAAAAATTTCAAGTTCGCGTAAATCAATGATTATGCAAACCTACATATAATGCGTGGGATCACACATTTACAAAAAGCAACATTTCCTTTTCTTATTTATAAATTAAAGGCATGCAACTAGCTGGTGCCGTTCAATTCAAGAATGTTAAAAAAGATCTTTTGAAGTTTTAAAAGTCTTGGGTTATTATGTTGTATGCATACAAATGATGCGAAAAAGCCATTTCAAAAAGTTCAGTGGAAATTCTGTCATTCAACTGAAAGCAACTAGACATCATTAAAGAGTTTTTACCAAAAGGTGATATTAAGCTTACCATTAAGATCGGCTTCGTTCAATACCTCTTCCAATTCCGACTTGTCTGCATCTAAAGCTCGAGCCAGTTGATTGATATCCAGATCCTAAATTACAAACAACAGCAATAAATGAAACGATGTATTGTGTTTTTTTTACGCATTAAACTTACTTCGTTAGATTTTTAAAACCTTATCACGTTAACTATTTCCTTTTTAAACAAACACATAGTTTTACTTAAGACTGTCATTATTTATGCTACCCTGTGCTAAATATTATTAAGTAAAGTATAAATATATTGTTTAATGATGAGTTTTACAGTCATTATGCGTACTTTATAACCCGTTGCTGCAGCAGTCAAAATAGCATAGCCATTTTATTTTTCTCAAAAAATCATATCATCTTATTAGTATCAGCCTTCCTAATTGTTGTATCATTGGTTTAGTAAAATTATTTTCGACAGGAATCATATTTTATAAATATCCAAGTAATCAAGAACGCCCGTAATTTCATGTTATGCACAATTACGGAATTTATGCTGGTCTTGCTTAAACTATCGAGATGTCATTTGAATTTTAGTTTTTTGCTGCGGAAATGCTTTAGTTTTTGCATTTCACTGATTCATATATTCAGCCTCGGATCATCCATCCAGTTATTTTTGTGTATTTGTTTTAATTAGGATTGGTTCAAGGCGACACTGTTACGGACAACGACGACGAAAAAGAAAACCAGAACACCGACGCAAAAGGTACAAGCATCCACGTTTGACCATTCACAATAAGCATTATTCTTAATTAACTTCAAATATATCTACCAAACACATATCCATGCCATTTATTCTCGTAATATATTTATTTTGGAAACGAAATGTTCGGTTGGATGCTCACATTCATTTTAGTGGACGATAAAACTGAGGAGCGATAACAAAACAATTAGCTATTTACCAAACAACATTTTACTGATATGTTTGAAAAAGACGCTTACATCATCCTCACTCCTTCCATAATATCCATGACGTCTCCGCCATATTCGTGTTCTATAATGATATCTTTTGTAGTGACGTAAAAATCGACGTCTAAGCCCATACCCATACCGTCTAGTCCATCTAGCCTCAGATTCCTCCAAAATAATTCCCAAAACAAGTACCAACACCAAAATGTGCAAAAGTCGAAGTTTCATCTTCGCAATCTAAAAATAAGAACAAAATCTATAAAAATAGCTAGACAATGGCTTTAACTGTTTTTACGTGGTAACGGTATTAGAGATACTGCGAGTACCACCTTTATTTACCATAATGTATAAAGTGTATACACAAAGTTAAACCTAATATATTTTTACTTTGTCAACAGTAAGAATCAAAAACAGAAAACCGTATCTCTATATTACCTATGAAGCAGTCTTCTCAAATTGCGGTGCACAAACTGAATGACAGTTAAATGTTTTTTTTCTCCATATAAGGACTACATGGATAAATATGTCTCGCCCACGAACATACCAAAGCTTTCAAAATTTTGACAACATCAATCATCGTTTATTTTGTTAAAGAAGGTCGGTCAGATAATAACATTTATTGGATTACCTTGATGAATATATATATATCGCTTTATAAGCGTCCTGCATGAATGCAGAAAACCACATTTAACAAAGAAACAAAAAAAAATTGGCGCTACAACGCTAGCAGAAAAATCTAAATTCTGCTAGCAATAGAGGTCGCTCTCTGAGCTGTCAGACTACGGCATATTTGTTTTAATTCAGTATGACCTTAATCGCAAGATTATATAATTAATATTAAATTAAATTTTATAAAACGAATTTATAAAAAATACATGGATTTATTTCAAAAATTATTATGTCAAATGTATATATTAGGAATATAACAAGCGTTACCCATTTCTGTCTGTTTTTGGTTGTTTCTCTCGATCTCTTCTAATGCATGGTGTTCTTGTCTGCCTGTCCGTCTGCATGCCTTTTGTTTTCCTTATGGGGTCCATTTCAGTGAGGTCTTGATTATACTATCCGACGTGAAACAAGTGTCCCAATGCAACCTTCTAAGTCTTCTTCTCTTAATCTGCGTTGCCATGTCTTCACAATTGGTTTTGTCATGAAAGTCTTTGTTAGAAATCTTGGACAGGCATATCCAGAACTCGAAGTCCTCAAAGAGACTTAAGAATACTGAAAATTACGGGTTTATTCACGCGAAAGGGCTGCCTGGACGAAACCGTCGCAACTGGGACTGATGAGCTTACAATAAAAGTGTGTTTTCCTGTAAAACATATACAAAACAAAACTGAAAAGGCAGTACTTTCATTAGTTGCATCTAAAAGTAGCGCTCAATTTTACAAACAGCAGTCCGATATAATTCCAAAAAAATTACAGTACACAAAATCTGGTTTTTCAGCCAAAGATTGCAATATAGTACAGTATATCATACACTGTATAATTTTATTACTGAGGGCTATAGGGGGGGGAGGGGTATCGCGAGCAGCGAGCATTGGGGTCTGTTAAATCCGAGCAGCGAGCATTGCCTTGGTTTGGTTAGTGCGATCATGCAGCGAGCACTGTCTTTTTGCGACAATTTTTTTGCTTTGTATCCTATTTTTGTTAACCAGTTTGTTTCGTCGACGTTTTTCGATTTTTTTGACGACCGTTTTTTTTTGGCAACCGTTTTTTTTTGGCAACCGTTTTTTTGGTTGTTAAGTTTTCTTGTTGAGTGCGAGCAGCGAGCATTGCCGATTTTTAAGTGCGAGCATTGTACCTTGGGGGTACCCCCTACCCCTCATTATTCAAATTTGAAAGAATATGATGGGTGTTATTCCTAAAAGACATCTACACCACTTATTATGGTCCGAATTACTTCACCTTTTCTAAACTGTGCACTAAAAAATGACTGTAAAATGATAACTAAACGAAGCATAGCATGCTTTAAATTATTTAATGGAAAAAAAACACGCACTTTTGGTTAAACCTGTCAAATAAACAGAGATATAAAACACAAATCAAAAATCTAATGTATTTTAAATAAGTTTATATTAACCGCAGAAAAAAGTGGACTGCGAGTGTCATTGCATAAAATATTAGAAAACATAAGATATGTGTCTGTTTTTTTACCAAGTAATGTAACCGTACCTTAGGAATTATCCTACAGTCTGATGACATTAACATCGTTTCGCGTGAAATCGTTCATTATTAGTACATAATAGAATAAAAAACACATTGTAATTATACGTGTTGTGCAAACACCTAATGTAACATTTATGCTGAAACGTACAGGACGGGACAGCTGCATTATTCAAGTAAGGCGAATCTGAACTTACGCAGTCTAAGGCATGTCATTGATTTATTAAAAATTGGGTTTCCAACAAGTTGAGCTATACACCGGTCTCTATGAATGTAATAATACATGTCAAAATACTCATCATAAGGCATTTAGTCGCGTTTGCTTTGCCTTAGATAATTTGAGGCTTTTTTTACAAGTACAATGGTAAAAGTATATAACTATTGTCAGTTTACAAAATGGCCTCTACTTTTTCAGAAAAGCAAGTGACATCTAGTGGAAAAATTTGTTATTGTTGCCAAGTTCTCTGGCTGTTTTCACTCATGGCTTATATATTATCCGGTATTATGAAGTTTGTCATTAGATGACTTCAGTTATAGAAGCCTGATTTACAAATAACATGTTCATACACAACTTATAGCGAAAATTGCAGGGAGCTCAATTTTAAAACGTATTCACTTAGCTTTGTAACCAAACGAGTTGGTTAGGTTATTTATTTGCCATCTGCCTTGAGGTTAATTTTTATATCTGCCATTATACTGTATTCATGTCAATATATCTAAGTCATTCATTGGTGAAACGCGATCCGCTCAACAGGTCAAATATCACGACTATACATAATGTAATAACTAATATATTCTTGCGTCTTTATCGACAATTACAACGTGAAGTGAAAGCGTCTTCAATATCATAGGTTCCGTTTGTTACAAATCAGATTGTATCTTTTTTCGTCATATTTTTTTACAACTGTGTATATAAGTGGGTATGATAAAGTTCAGAATTTGACGGTGGTAATGCAACGCCGTTTGTTGTCATTTGGCAATTCTCGTCCGGTCCATTTCTTTGTATACTTCTTGCAAGAGACAATAGTTCATCCCGTAAACCTTCGACGATTTCTCTTTTCAGTCCTTCGATATCAACATTTTCCATAACTGGTACGCTTTGTATATTTCCTAAGACTGGAGTAAAAGCGCCAACCCCGGATGAATGGAAGCTACGAGCGCCTCCTGGTGATGGGTAACTGGTAAGAGAGGTAGTTGAAGAACTCATATCAAGACTTTTGTGACTATTTAATGACCGTATTATATCAATTTTTAGCCTGTCCATCATAGCTGCTGCAGTAGCAGTCTCACTTTTCCTGTCTTCTCGCAGCTCGTACCTGAAAAAAGGATTAGCCAGTGCACAAAAGAAAAAAGTATGAAAGGTTAATTTCTCAGAGCTGCAACTGGTGTGCCATTTCACATGTAGCAGTTAAATTAATTGTGAAAAAGAAAATTCTTGTCGCGCGATAAAATTTAGAATTTAAAATTGCTTTTTCTTATTTGTTAACAATCAGCCTTTTAAGTTAATTGAATCTTGCATAATGAATGTATAAAAACTATAAATACATCTGTATTATAGATATACCTCAAACTTGAAATGTCTTGTTTGATTTCTAAAAGATCATCCTCGTTCACTCCTTCATCACGAAGTTCTTTCTTTGTTTTGTTGATGTATCTGCTAACTAAACGTCTCATTATATCCTAAACAAAACACAAAACTGTATATAAGTGTGTATACTGAAAGTTTGGACTTTTTAATACTGCGTTTGTTTGTATAGATATCACTGCATGCAGTAAGAAAGAACTTCATTATTTATAAAACCCCTTCACCAAATATAATATACTTGTGATGCCAGCTAGTTGCTCGTTACTTTAACGTTTTCGTGTGTTAACAACGTTTATATCTATGTCAAATAACAAGTCAAATAACAAGCTGTATTATTTTGCAGTAAACATTTTTGCTGGTTTATACTTTACCTCATATATTGTTTTATTGGCATTAGGATCAACGGTGCATGCATCCAAGGCGCTGTCACAATTTATGCCATTTTGAAAGGCAACATTCTGCAAATACGGTAATGAACAGTTATATATGATACGATTGTAGATCAAGAAGCACCGCAAGTATACTCACACGTAAGACCCGGGATAGAAATGGTGCATACCTATTGGAGTTTAGAGATTCGAGTCGATATTTCAGTCAATGCATAGATCAGTTATCTCGAATCTAAAATAGGCACATGTTTGGATTTCGTGTTCTGTAGCTTACATTTTGAGATTCATCCATAATGAACAGCTACCTCACTAACAGTTTTTACTTAGTTACAACCCTTCGCCCTCTCACAAGCTGATCGGGTGACAATGAATGTCTTTAAAAATACTATATAATACAACTTTACAATGAAATAAATATTTTTATTCAGCAATGTAGATAAGATTATATTTTTTATTTGAGTATAATATGTTAAACGTGTTGTACAAGCTTTTGTTTCCAAAACACAATAAAAAACTAAATACCTTTATCACTTCTGTAAATGCTTGTCTTTTCCTAGCTCGCATTGTTTCTTTTCTTTTTGATTTAAAACACCCTACGATAAAATTCTTCATGAAGCGTAATGCATAGTAAATACTTTTGGGACTAATAATGATATTGAAGGGCACTGGCAGCGTCGATCCTTCGTCAAAATAACCCATCCACAATTTTGACCGCGCAAACTTCCATTCCATATCCGCGTGTGCCTACAGAATTAACAATCATTACAGCATTAAATATAAATCGGCAAGTGGAATATTATCTTACATCTTTGTTTCCCGACAAATGTTCATTTGTACAACGGCAACATAAAAAAAAACTCTAGAGGAAAAGAAATTACACTGCAGACAAGCAGGGTTTTAGCCAGGAATAAAAAGTTACCAGTCATTTAGTATATTTAAAATTTCTTTGGCAGTCATGTATCTAAG
>JAOXYB010039562.1:0-13233 GCA_028565635.1 Phoronis ovalis | reverse complement strand
AAAAAGTATAATTTATCAGCACTTTAGACAATTTGAGTGAAAAAAATAATCATTATTCAGACTGAGTCCAGTCTACTAGAATAGATCTTAGAACAGCTACTGTCTGGGTTCCTTAAACTTGTTTCAGATAGAGGCATCTTACAGTTAACTGTCTACACAAGCAAAAGGAGCAGTGATTATCGAATACAGCAGCTGATGTTTTGATTTATTGAATTAGCTGTGATCGGCTTTAGATAGATGAACCTTACTTCGTACAAAATCAAGAAAAGTACTGATTCTTAACCAGAACAAAATATGTGTACAGATTCCTTATGTTATATATAAATATAGTACATACACCAGCTTATCCAGTTATTTTATAATCATATATTTACAATTTCTACTTGGACTTCTAATAAGTTTGTTATTGTTTGAAAATAAACATGAATTAACTAATACACTTTGAATACCGGTTCCCAAGCATTCAAAGTTACCCGAACCTAATGTCCGTCTAAAATTTACTTACATCTAAAATATATTCCTGTACAACAGCATGGATAATAATTAGGATTAACATGTAGAAAAACAAGTTGAACATATCCATACGTCCATTGGAATAATAAAATCCCAGCGTGTCTTCGGTCTCTGTAAACAAAATAGTAGTCATTACAAAATCAGTCTAAGTCCAATCACCAATAGAAACCATTCCTATGTAATATAGATACTTAGCAAGTATTTTAAAACAATTAAATTTTCTACAAATGAAATCATGGTTTTCTAACTGAAAAACAAATTTCTTCATCAAAACACATTCAAGTCATATTATCATTACATGACTTGACTTGATCAGTCTAAATCCAATCAAAGGCAGAAAACCGTTTCTACGTAATATAGATACTTGGTGAAGATTTTAGAATAACAAAATTTTCTACATATAAAATCACGATTTCTTTACTAAAAAACAAATTTCTTATCAGAACACAAGTCATATTATGAAAAATGGGTCAGTTAGGCTTGTAGAATGAGAGACCAAATTCACTAGTCATAACATCAAAACAAAAACAAAACTCATAAATTACATTTTATATTTTATTCTCAAATTTTAAAATCTAGGTATTTTGGATGTTGAAAACTGTTCTATTGGAGTTTAAAGTTGAAATGTAGGAAATATGTGCTGTCCTGATGTTCACTTTAACCCATTAAGCTGGTAGGCAGATTCTTTGATAAACAATTGACCAGCAGGAAACAATTTTTCACCAGGTGTTTACTAAAGCAAATTACTTGTCAACAGGCTGCCTTATGGTAGAAGTCTGCAGCTGCAGGTATAAGGGTTATGATTTATAAAGGATGGTATAAATTAACAAGTGGCAGCACGCTTTTTTTGTCATTTTTGGAAGTTTAGGCAAGGGTGAGACTGGAAGTGGGAATTAAAATATCATTATGTTATGCATCAAGTGTAGTAAAACAGAAATATATTTTTTCTAGCAGTTCACTTTCCATTGGAAAATACTGAGATGTATAGATTAGTCAGTGAGGCCTTTATTTGGCCCCAAATCAAAGACAGGAAAATCCTGGATTTCAGATTAACATAGTCAAGTGATAATCTTCAAGCTTTAAACTTTACTACAGAAATCATATCAGAACATTAAATTGATCACAAAGCACATTACCTCAGTGTTACGTTTCATGATAAAATAGACACATGTATTATGAACAGCTGAAACAATAATCTAACAACCTTCCTTGAAGATTCAAGGACTAATGAATTCTTATTATGTGCACCTTTCAAATAAACCTAAAATGAAAAATATGCCGTATAGCCTGTGTACTTACCGTTTACCGTTACATTGTGATTGAGTGCTACAAACAATGATGATACCGGAGCAGAAACCTGAAATTAAAATGTTGACTAGAATCAGACACTTGCAAGGAAATGGAAATATTGAATGTCACATTAAGTACAAAACAAGAATGTTGTAAGCCCATTATATAAGAAATGTGACCGGCAAGTTTGGCCACTAGGTGTATGAAGTGAAGATTTTTGTCAGCCGCATTAATGGTAACTTCTCCAATATGTTAAACATTATCAGCAACCTATATGCGAACAGAAATTACAGAGCTAATACGAAATATATGCTAAATGCTATACAAAATTCACAGCAATCATTTACAATAGATCAAACATTTAGACCATGAAGAAAGCAAGTAGAATACAACTACTACTAGTACTAGCTGAATCGAATCAAAACCACATGGGAAATTCCTACTTTACCTGAAACATCAAGCCTACAACGAAAACCATCGCTACGCATGACATAATGTCAGCATGATTTTGAATAACAAACTCATGACTAAACACTGGCGGATTTTTGTTGCTCTTTGGACGACGCAAACCCATTTTTGGTACAATCTGGTAAACTGTTGATGTGGCCTGTCGGCTTCGGAAGTGGAAAGGAACCAACAGGTGCGCATGCGCGCTTAGTTTTGCTGCTACTTACAATTAAAGTGCTGTAAAACAAGTAATCTGATTGGATAATGTTATTTGCCATGAACTTGGTCCCTTCTTTACAATTTACTGAACAGATGCATTAGCTATAATCGAATTTCCTAATATGTCGATGTATTGGTTAAAAAATGGTAAATATGTTTGCTCAAAATATAGTGAATTATGTGGTAAACAAATGTTCAATGTAGTTGGAAAAGCAATGCTGTCGACTGCTTTTGCCACTTGACCAATCACAAAACTTGTTACAACTCTTCGAATATGTCGCTTTTCATGTTGTGCTAAACGTGGGTTCTCAAATTTTACACTCGTAAGTACAGAAGCTTAGTATTGATTGCCGTGGTTATGAAACCTGTGTATTAAATAAACCAGTTTGATTTTAGCTAGTTTTAAATTTTGAGCGCAAAGATTTCCAGAATTTGGAAAAACTGCTCTCGATTGCAACCCTTTACATTTTTGAAGCCATTGTCATTGACAATATCTCTGAATGTGTACAGACTACAGTGCAGGGCCTTTAACGGCATCAATTGCACCGGAGAAAGAGATATGATCTTAGCCATATTGTCTGAGGGCTGTTTAAAACCCTCCACTGTGTCTGGGCACACTATAAATGACTAATGTATTATCAAGATGATTCCAATCTATTACAGAATACAGTCCTTACGAAAAAAGAATATTTATATTGAGCAGTATTGCAAGAGTCCACTATGTAACATTTGCTATTATTTGTGACAGATTGTTCTACAATGTTTTGAGATACACAGTCTTTGAAATTTTTTGCCTAATTGACTCTTCTTTTCGATTTGATGGGTTGTAAAATATCACTGGTTGATATGGCTGGTTCTAATCCTTCGAAAATCTTGTACATAAATACGAGTCGGGTTTCTCTTCTTCTGTCTTTAAGCTGTTTTAATTTAAGAGTAGATAGCATATATGTGTGACACACCCCTCCTCCCTAGTTTTATAGTCCCCGGAGATGAATCGGGCTGCCTTTCTTTGTGATTTTTCAATTTTGTCGATGTCTTTGGTGAGATAGGGGTCCCACACAATGGAGGAATACTCGAGTGCCAATCTTACTAGCGATATGTATGCAGTTCTTCTGCAAAATATTGGACAATGTTTCTGATGTTTCAGATTCCTCTTTAAGAAGCCTATGGTTGAATTTGCTAGGCATCTCGGTATTATCTATCTTCTAGTATACCCTTCCCTTGAGTTTTCGAGGATTATAGGAGGGAATTTACCTTCCTTCTGGCACAGGGTACGCGCCCGATACGTGTTGAGAGACTATAACAAATTTTGAAATTTAAAATCTGAAGTGGTAATTTAAAGAATAATGACCTAGGCCAGTCAGGGGTCAATCTTGTTATTGATACTAGTTGATAAACTGAGATTTGTTTACCAGCATTCCCTGTAAAACTTGAACCCTTATTTATTAAATGTCTGTATTGTGGTACATGATTCAGATCCGTGGGGTCAGTTGTGGAAAGGGTAGGTACCATCCACATGGGTTTGGGAAAATGTCCCTAATGCTAATACGGCTTGCTAAACAAGCAACGTTTTGAAAGACTTGCAGGTTTAAAAATTGACCATTTATTGTCAAACGTGTTGATGCTCTAGTTAAACCGACCTAATTTTAGATATCTGAATGATCTGATAGTGAAGTGGATGAGAAACACCCTTTGGCAGACCTGCATTCTGAAGACAACATACTGTTTGCCAATATTTAGCTACATATATACCATTAATGCTGAATGCACATTACGCGCCTTACTGAAAAAATATATCCCCTTTTCGCATGATTTTTTGTTTGCACAAGTGGACACATGTGCCCCCGGATTCAGAACTTTTAAAGCAGAAGTTCCAAGTTATAAAGACAGTGATCAAAGCTTTAAAAAACAGAATAGTATGACAATATACATTTGTACATTCATTTACCTACAAATAGTCTGTAGTCCAGACTGTTTTCTGCATATTATTATTGTAATATCATTTATTGTAAAATATAATATTTGGTTGTACAATATTACACATATGAGCAGAAAAAATGATGTAAGTCCTTAAAAGTGTCAATACTTGCTTTATTTAATATATGCTATTTTGGTATATATATGCAGAACACCTTTGGTGTACATTTGATACTGGGTAAATATTTGATACTGGGTTAATATTTGATACTAGGTAAAAGGTAATGGTGTAAACTAAAAAACAAGAAAATTTTGACAAGTTATAACTTGTCAAAACTGAATAACTTGTCAAAAATGTTCTTGTTTTTTAGGGACTGAGGTCAGTCTAAGCTGCAAAAAGAAACTTCACCAAAAAGCAAACAAAATTATGAGAAAATATCCAAATATATTTCCTCAATAATATGGTGATTGTCACTATTTGTCAACCGCAGTCAAACTTTGAACAGTTTAGTAAATCACAAATTTCAGCATTATCCAAGTAACATTCTGTCGCAAAGCTTACTCTCGATCATTCCTTGATTGAATCACATAGTAACAAATTACTGGCCCACTCTTTTAACATTTTTGACTAAAACAAACTGTCCGTTTGTCAATTCCATCTCCAGGGATTCCACCATACTCTCAGATTTCTGTTTTGTGCCCTTTGTAAGGATTGATTTTATTGACTGTTTCTGGCCTAGGTCTGGACCTACATGTGGTTTGTTGTTGGGGGGTGCTATCGAATGGTCCAATACATGAAAATGTAGGTAACTCTGCCAAGGCTAATAATGAGAGAATTTTCTCTTGGTATTGTGAAGATGGCATCTGTAATACTTGCTGTAAAAGTTGCTTCCAAATCCTAAATATCTATTGGCAGGTTTTTATAAGTAAAAACTAAGTGATACAGTTCAACTGCTCCCATTCAACCAGCTATCCTACTGTTTTTGTGTTTTAATACCTTTTTTATAAAGCATATATTTCAGGAAAATGCTGGAAGTTGTTTTTGCGATTTCTTTGCATGGTAATACTTTGTAATTAATATTGGAGTGAAATTATTACTGGAATATTTTTTTTCTGCAGGTTTATTACAGTGCATAATGTGTAACTGGCATGAAGACACTTAGTTTGAGCAGACTGAAGAAAAGATATGATGTAGGTACAATGGTTTAAATATCAGTACATTTAGTAACCATTATATTGTCCAGTCTGGAGATGCTGCATGTGCTGCTCAGTATGTGCATGGTTTATATATCAGTATTGAGTACCCCGTCTCTAGTCTTTATGTAAATGTGTGGGAGAGAGGAGTGGGGTGTGAGTGTTTGGGTCTTCATTTTCACGGAAATTGTGCATAATTTTAATTTTCACAAAAAGCTTGAAACATTATGCTCAAAACCAAAATGGCATTATAAGGATAGATGTTTAAGGTGGCTAGTCAAGGATAACTTATTTACATTTTGATTTTATTAAAGATTAATAAAAGTGGATATTTTTGGAAAGGTATTAAGGTTAACGAATATTGTTTGGCACAATTTATTCACACTTATACTTTAACTTAAATTTTTGCTAATTAAATGAAAATATAGACATACAAAGGTATGCATATTTTGAAAGTATACAACTTAAACTTTCTAAGTCAGTAGTTTATTTTTCTCTGAGTGGACCTTGTGACCTGTACCATTTTGGGTTAAAACACAAAGTTTTTGATATGTAAAATCCAAAAGAAAATAAGTCAGACGTGAACGAAATCAATCCCTACTGCAGCAGTCATCGATGAAACCTTCTCCAGTAATGTTTCTTAACCGGTCTTAACCTTCTCCAGTAATGTTTCTTAACCGGTTTTAACCTTCTCCAGTAATGTTTCTTAACCGGTCTTAAGCTTCTAGTTTAGTCAGTTAAATTGAGGACCTTTGTGAGAAATTGAATTTTTGCAGAGTGAAAATACTGGGATATTTGGCATTGGGAACGAGGCCTGTATTCTGCCTGAAGTACATAATGCAACAATTGGCACAAATCTGTAATTACATGTAAACACTGGCAGCTTCTTAAAGTCAGTATAGTCTGACAGATTTTTTAGATTATTTTTAATCTCCTTGGTTTCCTGTTGAGAATAAACCCTAATTATCAATAGTACAGCTAAAATTTCAAAATACATGTGAGAGATGGAGAGTGTGTGATCTATTCATATGTGTGCTGGATTCATCAAATAGTTTTAAAAACATCTAAAATAATTACGTAGCAACTGTTTGTCGCTAATATGTGGATGGGTTGCAACTTCTTTTAGTAACTTTGTGTAAAACTTCCATATGTTATATTAAGTCGACGTTTGTTTCATTTATTCGATAGAAATTAAAGCAATTTATGTCATGTGTTTCTCAGAATGTTATATAAAAAGCTAGACATGTACAAACCTGGATCCTGAAAGATTCTGTTAAGTTTTTGTTTTTTTTAAAAATGGTATTTATATATTAACAACAGTTCTAGTGTTTTTATTAAATTCTAGTCTAAGCCATGGCACTTTTATTATTGTATTTTATAAGATATATACACTTAAAATAAAAAAGTAGTGCTTACATAATTGTCATTTAACATAAACATGTGGTGGGTAGAAATTGTATACAATTTTGTACATGTACCCTTTCATTTCAGGGGAAAACTCGTGCAAGCACGTTTGAAAAATTAGTGGTACAAAACTGTATGGTTGATGTTTTTCACAAATTATGCAATCAGCATGTATATAATTTTTACACATATTCTTCTGAAAGGTTGAGATTTTAAATTTATTAAAACAATTCATAGGTTAGCACTCTTTTTGTGATAAATATTGGTGCATTTGGACTTATATCAAGTAGGTTTTATATTTCTGTCTTTACAAATAAAATGGATTAGGTCCTCATATTACTGTTTTATATAAGTTCATGATAATATTTCTACTGGAGTTTTAGAATTCATATCATTGGTTTTAGTTTCATGAAGAAATATAAATTTCTAACTTTTTAGTGCATAAAATATTATTTTCCTTGTTTTCGGTGTTTGATGGGCACTTTGGCAACAATTTGGGAAAGATGCACAAAAGGTATTCTGTTTAACTGTAAATTCCTATACTGTGTAACCTAATATGTTATACAAAGCTGCCTTTCAAACAGCTGAATCACTTCATACCACATAAATAGCATCTTAGTGTAAATTGATAATAAACATGACCTACTGGCCAATCAGATGAGTAGGTTTATCTAAATGATTGACAGGTGACATCTTGTTGACTCCGCCTTATAATCTATTGCACATGGCCTAGATTTTGAGTGTCTGGATAGAACCTCCATGTTGAAAATAAAGGCAAGTTTTATGTAAAGATCTGTGTAGAGTTAGACATAGTGCGGTTCATGTTAGATTCGATTTGTTTCGAAAAGGTATCTTCGATTCTGTATGCTTCGTTAAGGTTAAAAGGAAATTTGTGATGTTTTGACAAATACTGGGGTTGATATCTGTGAATAAAAGGAGTGTTTGTTCTTGTTTAATATGGAGACTGTTTATCTGTATGATATATGAAGCAAGTACAATTAAGTTACTTATATAGCATATATAATGATATTACTGTTCAGTGTTCTAAAAGTTATTATATGTACCACGCTTCTCGTTTATTACCCCGGCAAGCTCACACGTTTTCTGCGTTTCTGGATCACACTTGTGGAGGTTTCATATTTGCATGACATCACTTGTACATATCAAACAGGGATTTAGAAACTAAATATCTCTCTATAAAAGCGGGTGAAGAAACCTCCCCTATAAGGAATGAAATAATGTCAGGCATGGCTTGCATAGTACTGTTATATTCATATATAGTGATAAGACAGCAATGTATACTACAAGTTTTTAAACTACAAAGAGAAATATATACAATATTGCTTTTATCACTTCATGCAAGGGTTCCTGGTGTATATGGTTAATTTATTGATTGGCATCATTATATATGCTGTAACGATGTATCATTATAATAAACTGTACCAGTACATAGCTTGTGCATATATTTTAATATGTGAAGTACATATAAACATGTTCCTGTGTGATTGTGTTTTTAAAGTGATATCATTGAATTAATGCATTGAAGTTGTGTGTGCCATGTACGGTGTTATTGCAAAACTGTTTAATGTGTAGTAATTGAATATATGTTCGTGCACGCAGAATTGAAAACACTTGAAGCAAGTGCTCATATATAATCAAAGTATTTCTTATCACATTCAAATGTTATCGCAGCCTTTTAGGTTATTTGTAGCCCTGTTTAAACACCACTTGTCTTGCAATATGCGTGCATGCCCCCAAAAAACACCTTCGTTACCCGGGTTGTACAATAAAGCTGGCTGATCCTGTATTTCTTTTGCTAGAATTTGTTTAAACATCACTTGTTTTGCGATATACGTGCATGCCCCTAGAAAAAACAATTTTGTTACCAGGGTTGTACAATAAAGTTGCCTGATTCTTTTGCTAGAATTTGTGCTTCTGAAATTACATTGTGATGTAAATTGTAAAGCATAACCAATGTGTTAGGTAACTTTAATCTGTTTCCAGTATGAATGGACTGGTTAACATATGGTGTGCTCTATACAGACTGAAGCCATATTGCTCTTCTGTGATGTCATTATTTACTCTCTTGTAGATTAAACTGGAGAATGATGTTAGCATGCTGTGAATGTGTTCTCAACAGACTTGCTTTATCTTTTGGACATACTGTATAGTACATGTGTAAGTTATGTTCTAGCAGAACTCTCCAACAAAGGACAGATTAAATACTGTATTACATTTAAATCACAGTAATTACATTACTAAATTACAAGCACTAGAGTGGAGTAAAAGGAATGGAGATATTAAAGTTCAAACAGCAGAACATTTGTAGGTCGGATCTGTGATGTACATAATAGATGCATGTAAATTCTAAAGAAATAAGAAAAAAACAGAATTACCACTGCCGAATAAAATTATTTGGTCGTGGTAATTCCGTTCTTTTCTCATTTACAAGCACTGGGGTAGTTAATTACAATTTTCGCCGATCGCCTTTAAAATAGCTAATTTTGATGGCTGGTTTATTGAACTATTTAAAATGCGTTTCTGAAAAAAATCGGAACATTATAAAGAAAACTTTTTAACATGTGTTATGTAGGAACAGGTAGTATGCAGGTAGTTTAGGATTTATATATTGTAGATATTAAAAGAAAACAATCCTGTGATGTTGGTCTTTCTCATTATGAATGTCCTTTTAGCAATTGTTTGAGAATCGAAGTTCATATGAGCGTTTTGTTTCCTTGTAGGATATAGTGCCATAACCTAGCACATTTGCTTCCTGTGAACATAGTGCCCATGTATATTGTATATTGTATATTGTAATTTCATTTCTCTTTTCCTGTGAATGTTACTTAAAAGCTGAAGTATTGATCTTTTTACAGCTTACTGAGTTTCCCCGAATAATAGCTTCAGTGCGACAAAATGTCGAGTCCAAATGTAGCGCGAGTTACTCGTTCAAGGGGTAAGCATAGTGATACATTCGTAAATTCTCACTTGCTTTTATAAATCTTGAAAGGTTCCGCCAAGGATTATCAATTAGTCTTAAAAACTGCAGTAATTGCTTTTTGTTCCGATATAATGAACTGGAAATAAGCTGTAAAATTAGTATGATAAACCAAAGAGGTTTCCATTAAGCTTTATCTTAAATATTTTCATTATGGAACAGGCGGTAAAAATTAGAACAACACAGTTACCATTCAGAATGATTTTTTATGAGGTGAAAAGTAAATATATACTGTAAAAAATGCGATTTTCGTAACAAAATCTATGCTTTGTCAGTATAGCTCAATAGTATTTAATAGGTGCTTAGCCAAGCAGCTGCAATGAGTCAGTTTATGCTATTTATGCTCTGTAATTTGATCGGCCCAAGGTTAATTGTGACCTGATTGTATTTTCAGACGCTGCCAGTGTACAAAGTCCAGAAGTTGTTACTCCAAAACAACGCAAGGCTGCTGGTGTGAATCCTCCTACCACAAGTACTGCTAAGGAGAAGTTAGAAACTTCAGGTACATGAAACCGTAATTTGTAGAAAAATGAAACAATAACTATGTAACTATAATTTTTATTTATGAAAAACATATCTCTCTGTATCGGTGCAAGTCGTTGAAATGCTGCAAAATGTACTCTAATAAGTTTTCATGTGGATTATTATATTGTAGATGAATAGTGTTTTTAAAGTTTTTTGTTTTTAATTTTATACGCAGTTCTGCATGTTCGGGACTTAAATTGCGCAGTTTTTTGTGTTAATGTCTGTTCTGCTGTATATTGAATGATACGCTGACTTATTGTCAGACTCACTGGGTAGGATTAGTATGTAATCTACCTAAAATATACTGGTTTAGTATAAAGTGTTTATTTCATTTGATTAAATCTTTAGCAAGCATTTGAAATAATATTTCATGATAGACCCTAAGTGATGCCTAAACATTTTCTTGTAATAATAAGTTACAATGGAACTGAACATTTGAGGTTTTGATTTTCAAATTCTGTTATGTTGTGAAGTAAGGTCACCTTCCCTTTTGAGAATATATATGGCTCACTTTTGTTTCTCATTGTTTGTGGTGAAATCTGATAGCTTTATGTCTGTGATACTTTTTTCTGCTGTTTTTTCTTCGCTTCTATGAAAACATTACTTATTAAGACATTCCAGATCACAATGAAAGTAAGTGGCAGTGCGATTCTGCGAAGTCTTCATTTCTTTGACGTGGACACCTCACATCACAAAAAAGGGGTAGTATAACTCAGTGAATTTAGACAACACATATCACGATAAAACTGGTAATATAATTCTGTGTATTTTTCATAGCTGTCTTTAGATGGCTCACATCTCAACAACAGTGGCAGTACAATGTGAATTCATTACTTCTTTCTTCTAGATGCCTCACATCACAATGAAAGTGGTAGCATAATTCGTACCAGAGCCACAGGAAGTCAGCCCACCGAACTGAAGGATTTGGATGCACCTCCAAGGAAAAAAACAGGTAAGAAATAATTTGTAAAAAATTGAGGCATTTGTACCTGCATATCTATTTTAAATAAGCAGAAGGCATCTATCTATATAAAATAAAACACCAGGACATCCAAGTTTTAAGCCTTTGTTATCACAAATTTGAATAACAAATTTACAGGAGAAGTTGTGTAATAATGCTGCATTCTGTTTTTAGAGGCAAGTTTCTCATCTGCAAAGAAACGAATAGGAAGTAGCCCCAGAAGTACCGCTACTCCAGAGAAAGATGTCGAAGTGAATCTGCCAGCAGAGACACCGCCACTGAAGAGACGGCGAATGGAAGCTACAGATGCGCCAGCATCAAAAGGAGGCTTGGTTTCACAGGTATACTATTAAGAAATGCGTTATGTGTTACTTGCTCTGCGCTAGTTGTGTAGAACATCGTATTTTTCTTTGGAATGACTTTAGTTTCTTGAACAGAAAACTGTACATTTGATTTCTATCTTGTTTTACTTCTGGATTTGACATAAAGAGAAGGTTTTTTGCTGTGTGTTTATTATGATAAATTCTGTATTTCCAGGATTCCCAGAACGATGCATATTGCTGGATATGTCATCGGGAAGGGAAGGTTCTGTGCTGTGAGGTGTGTCCTCGTGTTTGTCATATGAAATGCCTTGGTCTGGACTCTGATCCGGTGGGTGAGTGGGTGTGTCCAGAATGCCAGGTGAGCTGTAGCTTTTAAAAGAAAAGCCTTGTATATCTCTAACCCAGTAGTTTCACCACTTACTTTCAGAGTAATGTAACTTGCACACAGTTTCTGCTATCTCACAGTCAAATTTATTCGGGTTATTTCGCTAGAATTTGGGTGCAACATTATGGAAATTAGGTGTAAAATAACGTAAAGGTTTGATTGGTTAAAGCTGCGTATTATGCTGTACTCAAATGGATATATGTTTTAATTACAGAAAGTAATGACTGCTGAATGTGTTGATACGAGATCTAAAGCCATGTGTATGATAAGTCACGATCAGCTGTGTAGCTTGTTGAAGTATGCTCTTCACAGAATGAGACATCAGGGGGTAAGGTCATCACATATCAACAGTTTGCCTTGTATTTTACGGCTGTAAATGGTTTATTGTTGAAATCATTAATAGATGCGAGGGTCATTGTTCGATACCCACTGATTTTGATAATGTGTATGTACAGTGGTTTATTCTGCTTTTCATCAAACATGTACTGAACGAGTGAATGTTTACTCATCTCCGTCATGGTTATATACAAATCCGTGAACACACATTTTTGAGAAACTTGTTTTCTAATTGAAATTTGATTTCTCTCATTCAGAGTGAACCCTTTGAAGAACCTGTTGATCTTAACATGATACCAACCTACAGAGATTATGTGTTTTACCCCATGGACCTTGATACAATAGATAAGGTAGGATGAATAAATCAGTCTTTAACAAATATTAAAGATAAAGATTCTTGTGTTTTGCAAATGTAGCAGGTTGAGTAGCACAAAAGGCCCAAGTAATCAGTTCCCATCTCTGTCATTACACATGGGGTTCTACTGAGAGATACATGTTAGAGCAATTTACCAATTGTATCCATAAAATATATTTTCAGTGGACATAAAATTTGTCTGAAATCATCTGTTTAAAGTGGCTTATATACTATATAAGGAAAGACATTATCATAAATAGTAACATTTATCACTTAAAATAGTGTTTGTCTATATCAGGCCTACCTAACCAGCGTAGACTCGAACCGTCAATCCGCATTCGCGGACCTGTTTCCTACCATTCGAAC
>JAOXYB010039540.1:0-13239 GCA_028565635.1 Phoronis ovalis | reverse complement strand
TATTTTACCGTGTAGACATTTAATTTTAGAATAACTGCTAATCGCACAGAAATGTTGCGATTTTGTGTTTGGCCGAGGTATAAATTCTACTACTGATTAAGTTTGGCATGGAGTTGACAGTAAAAAATGGTACCTAAATTAGGCTCAAGTGAAGGAGAGAAATATGTCAAAAAATAAGAAAAAGTATACCTCTAGATTATTTTTAAATGCGAAAAAAGTGATTTTCACGAAAAGAACACAATTTTGAACTTGCCGTTGAAAATACGTCAGGGCGTTGCTTGAAAAAAAAAATGACGCCACGAATTAGCCAAATATCTTGACCTTTGAACAAAAAAGATTTTATTCAAATACCTAAAGCCACCTTAAAATGGTAATCATTTTTCAAACACCCCCTAAATGTAGATAACGCAATTTGCAAAAATGCAATATTTGGACGATTTTTACCAGCTTTTCTCGCGAAAACCGACTTAATGACAATAATTCTTATAAAATTTATCAACTAACCACACTTTATAAACAAACATACTTTAGATTTTAAATAATTTATTTGATAGGGTGCGAGAACTAACTACAGCAAAGATAGGAACATTACTGAGAATAACAGGTCAGGTGGTACGGACACATCCTGTTCATCCGGAACTTGTGAGCGGTACATTTGCTTGTCTGGACTGCCAAACAGTTATCAAAGATGTGGAACAGCAGTTCAAGTATTCTCAGGTAAACGAAACTCACTCTTAATCGTTCTTTTTTTTGCAACTTGCCGTTAAATTCGAGTTATTTACAAAACTGCAGTGCAAATTACTGGTTTTAATGAGGGAAATGTAACATAGCCATCTTTTAATTATTGCAGCCTACAGTCTGCAGAAATCCAGTATGTGCAAACCGGGCGCGATTTATGTTGGATGTAAATAAATCTCGTTTTGTGGACTTCCAAAAGATCAGAATTCAGGAAACTCAGGCTGAACTCCCTCGTGGAAATATACCACGCAGGTATGTACAGTTTGATTTAGTAGGACAATATTGATAAATGCATCATTGCAAATTTCATAGTTCACACAGCTCGTCACACTTTCAAGGTATTTTTTTTGTGTAAAGTGCTACTTTTATAAAAATTTAGAGTAATTATGTAGTGCTTTAGCTATTCAACTTTTATTATAACTATACCAAATATAATACTGCATTACTTGTGCAGACCTGCCAACCAGTACGAATTAGCTGTATTTAGTACGGATTTGGACACAAAATACGGGCGTACGAATGAGGGTGATTTGAGTATGATTTTGTGAATCTTCAGATTTAATTTGTATTTTTTTTTACTTACGGAAAAAACTTGAATAAAACTTAGTAAATAATCATTAATGATTCCGTACGTGTACCTCATGAACCGATCTAGTTAATCCATCCAAGCATATTTAAGAGGAGAAATGTGATTGGTTTATATTCAGTGAATATATATTTACAAACAATACGAACCAATCAAAACTCCTGTAGCTTGTGATACTGAGGATAGCTCCTGTTCGAAAATCCCCGATTTGTCCGCGAATCTTACAAAATCCATGGACCACACAGTGTCAGGTCATTCGTATGTTAACATGGCATCGCATGGTCGGAAACCTCGACAACAAGAATTTTTCATATCTTATACAAAGCTTTATCCGTTTATTATAAAAAGAGGTAAGCACAAAGCATTGTGCAAAAATTGTGAGTACACACTTTCAGTAAGACATGGAGGCCTGCACGATGTTATAACTCACTTAAAATCACCGAAGTACAAGGCCAATTTGATGATGAAAGCGAACACTCTAAAGATGACTACGTTCGTAAATAAAGGAAATTATTCTGTTAAATGACAAACTTGTACATGCAAGTATTTAAAAATATCACTGTAATACTGGCCTAAAAAAGTATTTCAGTTACTTCGTCAAACATAGTAGAAAACATAAGTTCAGACTAGTTTAATTTATTTTACGTATCTTGTTATATTGTTATTACCTACTTGTACATGTTACTGTTAGTCACTGTAGTACTAGCCTGAAGAGGACTCCAACTTACATTTAAGCTAAGTAACTGTAGTATTCAAACTGGATGTTTGAGTAAGGGTAACATTTATTTATTCTTAAGTATCTCTATTTTTTGTATTTGTTTTTGGTTTAAGTTTATATTTTGATGATACATGAAAAGGTAACTCTTGACACATCAGTGAGAAATTACAAACTTGCATGAATGTGTTTAAAAACATCACTTAATACTGGACTAAAAAAGTATTTCAGTTACCTCATCATACACAGTTGGTTGTTACTTGTTTTAGTTATATTAAAGTTGTTTACTAAGTGGATCGCTTTGTTTTGACTCACTTTTAAGGTCATGTAATGCGTAAACAATGGTTCGGCATCGGCTGCCATTAAGAATATGAATTTGCATTGCAAAATATGAATTTCAAAGGTCCAGAATATGAATTTGCTCTCAGGGAGGTTGGCAGGTCTGCTTGTGGATAATGCTAGCAACGATTGATATCTTAAGAGTTGTGTATATCTTAGGCAGCTTTTTATTTTATTTAGTGACGAACCGAAAATCTTGCATCTGTATGGTCAAAATTAAATTAAAAAGTATACAAAATTAAATTACAAATTAAACAAAAAAAATCTACATTGTTAATCTATTTGACAAACTAACAAAATGTAACAAACAGACTATTAAATGCAACTACTGTTGATCTCATGTATAAATAATCGAAATTTCAAAATAACTTTGGGAAAAACATAATTTCCTTCAAGGCACCTGAATAAAAGTGAAAACGGCGACACCACCTAATGTAGAACGTGTATTTTGAATTTTTCAAATGCTCATTTTTTTATGAAAAATGTTTTAAAAACTTGGACGTAAAATCAACATAGAAAGCAAGTATCGGATAGCACAGTCATTTTGATTAACAGTACTCCACCAAAACAAACCACATTATTATAATGCATGATGTATTCTATTCTTTTCTAATGTGAAAAACCAATAAAAAAGTTAAATAAATATAATCCTACACATTGGATGGCATTAGACATGACCTATAGAAGAAGCGAAGCATTTATCAGATGAGTTTAAAGGGAATTTCCCTATCAGTCTAGGCCAATAGAATACTTTTATGCAGCTAGTTACATACACCCCAGCTTCGCTTTCACAAATCAGTATTTCAAGAGTGCCCCTGAAGTGTAACCATTAAAACCACTTCTGCATCATATTCATATTCATAAGATAGAATATCACCATTTGTAAACTGTTATGACCAGAGATCAAACCTGGATCCTTTTAGTAAAAAGTCAAGCCTCTATCGCATAAGCTAAAAGGGAATTTCTGTATCAGCCTAGGTGACGTGAAAAGAATATGTTTATGCAGCTAGTTATATATACATGTGAATTTTATTAATAAATTTTATTGAAAGAGTAATTTGTTAAACGAAATTAGTATAACAATTTCACAATTATATTGTTAAGAAATAACTCTTCTCTAAACCTTTCAATTGAAAATGGAAATGTTTTTTTTTAAGTTTCTTTCATTTACAGTGTTGAAATTATTGTTCGTGCTGAAGCTGTTGAAATTGCACAGGCAGGAGACAAGTGTGACTTTACTGGGACTCTAATTGTTGTACCAGATGTGTCACAGATTTCACTTCCAGGTAAAATATAAGTTTGAAATATTAAAGTCTTTCATGTCTAGTAACTTGATTTTATCTCTAAATATTGATAGGATGCTTTCCAAGCTATGTAATTTAGTGCACATTTCATAAATATATATGTTTGTAGGTGCAAGGTCAGAAACTGCTCCTAAAAATAAAGCTGCAGAGGGTTTTGAATCTGAAGGTGTGAGAGGTCTGAAGGCACTTGGTGTTCGAGATCTGAGCTACAGACTGGCATTCCTAGCATGTACCGTCACACCTACTAATTCTAGAGTTGGTATAAATTCTGCTGTTTGTGTTTTACGTTTGTCAAGATTTCGCAGTTGCAGAAATTTGAATAGTTTCCATGGGAAAGTTTAGCGAAAATATTTTATAGCAAGGAGTCTGCAAGTAATATTATATAGTAATGGAATTATATTAGAAATTGATAACCATGATAAAAGTTTAAATCTAATTGCTACAGTGCTTTTAGAATCCTGTTCAGGATACTAGATGCCTTAGATATTTATTCAGTGCATGTTAGGAAATAAAGTGAAGAGATAAATTGTACTTTTCCTGAAAGATGATGTTAAACTTTATTTATTTTGATAATATTATATTGAATATTCAAAATTGTCTGAATATTTATCATAGATGTATCTATCGTTCCTTTATTGTAGTATGGTAACCAAGGAAATGATGATGAGGAGATAACTCCAGAGAAGATTAAGAAGCAGATGACAAGTGAAGAATGGAAGCGTGTATTTGAAATGAGCCAAGATAAAAATCTGTATCAGAATCTGTGCTCAAGTTTATTTCCAACTATACATGGTAATTATTATGCCTGCATAACTTTAATTCGCACATTTTGAAAGGTCGTTCCTAATTAGGGTTGCTCCTATAAGGGAGCAAGCCTATTGGTTTGTATGATTTCTTTCCTTTTCTTTTTCTTTTTTTTTCTTCCAATTTTCAGCAAGCTTTATCTCGAAGACGGTTACAGCTAGGAACTTGATACTTGATGTATGACATCCCTGGGGTAGGCCATTGTTGAAAAAAATTCAAAATATTCTAAAATGATCGTATTGAGTTACAATGAAGTATTTTAGATGATCTTTGAGAAGATTTTGGTACTAAAAGGTTTTGTAATTATTTTTTTGGCATCTTTTCAATTAATTTATTGATCGTCCAAAGTTCACTAAGCCATATCTCGAAGTCTTAGGACATGATATTTGAGGTTTGACATCCCCAGGGTAGGCCATTGCTGACCTTGAGGTCAAAAGGTCATTTAGGGGTCAAAGGTCAAAATTCTAAAAATGATGTTGAAGGGTAATTTTGAGGTCATTTAACGTTCATAAAAGCCAATATGAGCAACCCTGCCTTTGCTAAAAGGCTATCTAGTTTCTTGCTGATCTTATCTATTTCATGTATTCACAATCTCTCGAGACTGCTATTAAATATAAAAAAAATTTAGAAGAGCTTTAAAAAATAATTGCAATGTTTGTATGACACACATTTTTCATAAAATATTGGCTTTGTTTTGGTATCTTTTTTTCAAAGAAAACAGTTAATGATGTGCACTTAATGGGGCTACTGGTTGCAAACCCAAATATTCTCAGCATGCCACAATTTTGGGAATAATCTTTCAGTCCACAACGAGTGGTTCCACCAAATGCATGCAAAGAATCTATTATTAGATTTGTTTCATTGATAAATATTTCAAAATCTGTCTTGGTACAACCTCTTTTTGTTTAATGCTTTAACCCTTCTCACAATGTTAGTCATAGTCCCTAAAACAGCTGGAGACTTGAGCGTGACTTGTTGGAGAGCAGTTTTAGAGAAATTCCTGCCTTGGGAATACATGAGACTGCTAAATAGTAATTTGATTTACAATGTATTAACCTCTATCTATAATTAACGCGCCTTTTTCTAGATGTTTTGCTCTAGTGACCATGAATAAAATAGTGAAGATGTGTATGCAGATGCAAACATGACTCAAATCAGTTTGCTTTCTATTAAGTGTTAGTCATATATATGGTGACAAACAGATATTGGCTAATCTAAAAATATATGTTTTAGGTAATGATGAAGTGAAACGTGGCATTTTGTTGATGCTATTTGGTGGGGTACCTAAAGTCACCGGAGAAAAAACCCATCTCCGCGGGGACATTAATGTCTGTGTTGTCGGAGATCCTAGTACAGCAAAGAGCCAATTTCTTAAGTAAATGTTCTCTTTTTTTTTGTTATCTGTACTTTCTATGGCAGTTGAGAACATGTTTGGTGGTGTACAGAAAAATTATAAAACCTGTTCAGAGCATCTGGCTTTAGCCTTTAAGACTATAGAAACATTGATCAATAGAAGTGTACTTTCAGAGGGAAAATCTTATTTTAATGCACCAATTTAAACAATTGTAACAGCTTCTCATGCGAAACAATCAAGTCTGAGACAGTTTTGTCTAGTTTTATTTAATTACTTTCATTATATTTCAGACAAGTAGAAGAGTTTAGTCCACGAGCTGTGTATACTAGCGGTAAGGCTAGTAGTGCAGCAGGTTTGACTGCAGCTGTAGTAAGAGACGAAGAGTCGCATGAATTTGTCATTGAGGCTGGGGCACTTATGTTAGCTGATAATGTAAGTACTGCATGGTGGGAAATGTCTGTTTTAAATTAATATCAAAATGAATGTAAATAACTCGTCGCTTCTTTGAGATTAAAGGATTTATGAGCATAATCCATTCTGAAATGGAAGCTACTGGTCCAGGATCTAGGTGTCTGTTGGTACTAATTATTTCTGCTGTGATAGAAGGAGATTGTAAAATGCAGCAATACTGATGCTTGCAAATTAAGTGATGTCATAACTATAAACTGTTAATTATAAGGTATTGTAGAAGTTCATTAATATATTGAATTTATCTAAGTATGTATTAATATATCATAGTGCAATTTTCAAATGTTGTAAGCTATTAAGAAAATAGTGCATAAAATTGTGCTTTCTTTTTTTGATTGCAGGGTGTTTGCTGTATTGATGAATTTGACAAAATGGATCCCAAAGATCAGGTTGCTATTCACGAAGCTATGGAACAGCAGACAATCTCAATAACTAAGGCTGGAGTGAGGGTAAGTAGTTTTACAAACTGTATAATTTACTCAGTTTTTTACATAACTGTTGTTTTACAGTGATAAAACTATTTAGTTGAGAAATAAAACAAATTCACACAAATTTATTTGACATTTAATTAATTATATACATAAAAAGGAGGGACAGCAGTCAATTGTTGTTAGTATCCTAAAACAATAGTTGCCCAATTGGGAAATGAAACTAAATACCAAGCCAGCTACAAACAGTGCAAGTTTACATTATTTATTACTTAGTTCTGTATACTTTTACATGCACTGTTTTGTAAAGTAGCTGTTTTATCTTGTCATGAAATGTTTTAAAAAATCAGGAGCCACTTGTATTACATAATTCTAACTCTCTTATGGTTGCAAATTGAATTAGTTCTCCCAATTTCTGTTTACTTAAGCCTAGGATATACAAAACTCTACAGTTTTGTATATCCTAGCTTAAGCGTACTTAGAAGTATATAAATTCTCAAAGATTTAATCATCGAACAGAATTTCTTCTTGTTGAATTTTTGTATTGTTGCATTAAAAAAGTACAAAATGTCATTATGTACTATATAACCCTGATTAAAATAAAAAAGACTTACACAGGTCGAACAGTATAATTCTATCAAAAACTAGTGATCACAATGAGAGTAGAAGCCTTCTTAGAGCTCTGGTATGCATTATGTAATTCTTACAGAATTAAGGCCAAGATTTCATCACTCGACAACTTTTTCGTGGTGAAGAAAAAGTTTTTGACATAACCAGACATATACTCATAATCTGTACTCTTTTTACCTAGTTCCCAAGTGATTCTATCCGTTCGTCTCATTGCTTTGTTACTTAAAGTTGATTTCTGCTCCCAAATTTTTATGCCATCTACCCAAAAAGTGCCTAATCCAGTGTTGGGATAGTGAGTGACAAACACTTGATACCAGCGATTTACCTCGACTGTTTTCTTACACTCATCTGTGTGTAAAAGTCTGTTTCCTGGGTTTCGTAGCGTTATACACAGCATGTTATCTTGAACATTTAGATAAAACACCCACATTTGCGCTGCTACATCAGATACAATAGTTTGGTCACCACCAACTGAAGTCAATTTGAATTCAATACCGAAAACAAAATTTGAAGTTTCATCATATTCTGGTTTAGGGTTAATTAACGCACTGTCATCTATTCCATCAAAGTAAAGAGCGGGCCCCCTGTCTGTGGATTGATACTGTGCATGATTTTCAAGTCTGCAATGGAAAAACATGTTTCAGATGCAAAGGCTTCTGCTTTGTTTATTTCAATAAAAAGGTAGAAAAATTGCTAATTTATTTGCAGTTGCACCTCAGTTGTACCAAATGCAGTGACACTATCGCTATAAGAAATGTTGGTTAAATAACTGGCTCATGCTAAAGCATATTTGCATTTATGTACGATTTGAAAACTTGGACAATTTTGAGAATGTTTTATCAAAAAGCTCCAAAATATTTGTGAGAAATTAGTTAGTGTTGATAATTAGTATACATACACTAATCTATCTGTATCTGATCCATCAAGTGTCAGTACCAGATATGTAGCATCACCTGCAAGTATGTGAAGCTTTTCCTTCAAATTCCCTAGAAAAGAAAAGAGAACTACTTGTAACTAATGATGGACTGACCTAGAAAATCTATTATCATAATGTGGTTTATTATTTAGTATTATCATGAACTTGCTGGTTCTTGATGTCCTTCAGTGATTTCATACCATTTGCCAAAAGTAATAGTACCACAGTTTCCCAAATAAAGTGAGACTATCAGGCATATAGTTAACACTAAGCACATGTTCTTCTATTTAAGCGAGTATGTTATTAAAATTACTGTCCTTTGTAGCTGTAGGTGCAAAAAAATAATTTACTACTAAAAATTTGCACCTTGAGATTTGTGCGCAAAAGAATTTATTTAGATTGATACTTCCGCTATAGTTATTTCTCGTTTGAGCAGTATACTGTGACAAATTACTTTAATACTGCTGAAAAAATGTTGCTTCTGCGCTTCATTTTAAAAATTTATGTAACACACGGGTGTAATGCACGTGTAATTTAACTTAATAAATTATATCTTTGACAAAAAAAACTTACGACTAGGTTTTTAAGTTATACAACTGACTTATCATGACATACAAATTAATGAGTGCATTCGTAAATGGTGTATTAGTTCATAGAAAATTTTGTATTATATAGTGTAACATAACTAATTTCTGTAAAGAAAATTTTAAATGTCAAGAGTCTGGGGAGTAACAGGGGCTTAGGGAGTAATTGCAGTTAATGTTTGTTTCATACCATCAATAATATACTCAGATGCTTGTAATAATTTACATCAATAATGTATTAAATATTTTTTATACTGTTGCATAGTGTTATTAGTCTATGACTCTATGCCTATTAACTTTGTAATACATTTAGACATTATAATATTACATATAAGCAGAAAAAAATCATTAAAGTACCTAAAAAATGTCAAATAATCATTTTAGTTAAATATGTAGTTGCATTATATGGGGGCATTTGATACTGGGTAAATATTTTGATACTAAGCAAAGATTTTGATAATGAGTAAAATTTAATGAAAGGTTGAAGATAAATTTTTACCCCCCAAAAGGATTGCTGAATAAATGTAAACACAAAGAAAAATATTTAAAACCTGATGGATTTTTAAATTGTTATAAATTTCAAAAGTATCTTTCAGACCTTAAAAGGTCTGAAAGATACTTTTGAAATTTATAACAATAATCAACTGGTAATAAGGTTGTTTCTAAATATAAAGACTCGGTCACACCAAAACATACATTTGACCAACATGTTTTGGCAAAAAGCATTCATATTTACCTCATTTTGTTCGAGCATCAACTCCATCGCTAATTCTGATTTAATATGAATAATTTTTACTACCCAAATTTTTTCAAATTCAATTAAAATCTGATATAAAAGGACTGTACTTTACCATATTCTTACATCTGCAGAAGAAGCTGCCAGTTTACATATTTAAATATTTAAAATAGCCGCTTCCTCTGCAGACTACTGTCATTAAACACTGTCAAATACATAGCATACTTCATATATTATGTGTATCGGCATTCTAATTTTACTTGAATCTCTAATAATTTGCGAAGCTGATCTATTAAAAATTTATTAATTTGTATATAGTTGGCCGGCAAAGTTTTTTCACTAAGCCAATTAGGGTTATAAAGTAGTTACATTTAATTTACACCTGTCCGTGTTTAAATTGACGTTTTTAATTGTTTTGCTATAAGTTATGTATTTTTTTTTGCATTGCACTTATTGTAAATGAAAGCTTCAATGAAATTTGCTTTTATTATTAGGCCACTTTGAATGCACGGACATCCATCTTGGCTGCTGCCAATCCTATCGGGGGACGATATGATCGCTCAAAGAGTTTGCGCCAAAATATCCAGATGACAGCACCTATTATGTCAAGATTTGATTTATTTTTTGTTTTGGTTGACGAGTGCAACGAGGTAAGTAAAATTAAAGTCATGTAATGTCGATGAGCTAATTCATGCATATTATACTTTATTACTCTTTTCATTCCAGTGATAAATCAAACTTATTTACACAGAAATGCTGCATAAAATATGCACCAGTATCACACCATTTGTGATTTAAATGTACGTTTTCGGTAGTGTTTATGCAATGATATATGTGATGTCTGGATTAGATATCTTGATGATTGTTGTGTAAGAAAGTTGTTTCTTTCATGCTTTAGAAGTTTTGAGTGAGTTTACTTTTCTCATTAATCAATATTGTTGAAATAAGAAATAAGTGTGGATACCGGAAATCATGGTGAAAAAAAAACTATCACGTGTAATATATTTTGTACTTGTATGGTTTCTCACTACATAATTACAAAAGTAAGGCCATTATTTGGCCGTTTTTAAAGTATGTTTAAAATATTAAAGCATGTTTGATAATATACTATTTCAAAAGCAGTTGAATTACAGAAATTTTGAAAATACAAATGGTTTGAATGTAGCATATGTTCTTGTGTGTGTTACACTTTTTAACAGATATGTTTCTGTTGATTAACTTGCGTTATTTCCACTTTTATTCAGGTAACAGATTATGCCATTGCCAGACGGATTGTCGATCTCCACAGTAAGATGGAGGAATCTGTTGAACGGATGTACTCTCAGGAGGACATAAGTCGCTATATCTTGTTTGCCAAACAGTTCAAACCCAAGGTACTAATCAACAATTTGTTATTAAGGAAGAAGCAATTTACTCTCCTTCATTTGCTTTGTATTATGTAAAATAAATATGTTATTAAACCTAGTACAGAATAGAAACATTCAATGCAACATCTTTCATCAGTGGCAATGACATCTGGTGGAGACATGAAGTTGATTATTTTTTTATCTTGATCAAATTTCCTTTATATGGCCAAGATTTGCTATCTTATCTTTAGTCCATGTGTTTTTGCTGTTGGAAATGTTGAGGTGACCAAGATAACTTGGTCTATAATTTAAATTTCCAGCGCATAGTTATTTAAAGTTTCATATAACTAATCTTCACTGGAACCATTTGAATATATTTACAGTAATAAACAAACTCTGTCAATAAGCTATGTGCATCACACATTAGTAATTTTATTATCGAAATAAAGTTTAAATTCAATGATTGTGGTAAGTAAAATAGTAGAAATTCTTTTAACGTTTCTTTGTCTACAGAATCGGGTACTTGTATCTACAGTTTGTATCTAATGATTTTCTTTAGATTAGTCGAGATGCCCAAGAATTTATGGTTGAAGAATACAAAAGGTTACGACAACGTGATGCGACAGGTGCTATGAAATCAGCATGGAGGATCACAGTCCGACAATTGGAGAGTATGATCCGATTGTCTGAGTCTATGGCTAGAATGCACTGTCAAGATGAGGTATGTGCTACGAATTTTAGTGGGATAAAAGTATGAGAATATTTACTGATGTATCTGCATCTGATTAACACAACTTAGCTCCTTTAAAGCTCTCCACTAATGCCGTCTTCCAGATGGAAAAATAAGTTTGTATTGTTCAGTTTTAGCATTTTAGCAATGCTTTGTAAAAGTAAATCGCTTATGAAGTTGACTGAGACGTATGTATGCATGTGATCTGTTAATAAATGATCTACCAACTTAAATTAGGTATTGTTTTTGCCAGTTTTGTGTTGCAGATATTCTATTAGCAGTTTGGGAAGACATCTTCTGTGGAGAATAATTCAAGAAATTTTAAAGGCTTTTGTCCACAATACTGCTTGCAATTTTCAGGTTCAACCAAAACATGTAAAAGAAGCCTTTAGGCTCCTGAATAAATCTATCATTCGAGTAGAACAGCCAGATATCCACTTGGAAGAAGAGGAAGAAGATGTACATATGGAAGATGAACCAAGCCAACCAGAGAGTGAAGAGCCACCATCACCAACAGAAGATGCCCAGCAAAAGAAAGGAATGAAAATGTCTTTTGATGAATATAAGTCTATTACGAATATGATGGTGTTGTATATGAGGAAAAGAGAACAAGAAATGGAAGGTTAGTAATTGTGTTTCAATCTGTATTATTTTTATTATGACATAGGTGTCCAATAAATGTTTACCTACTTCTTGAATCATCGGAGCGTTATGAGGCACCCACTAAGGGAATTTACATCTGTGGACAACAGTTCCAGGAACATAATTCAGAAGCAGTGATTATAAGATTCTTATATAAGAGTGAATGAGATATTGTTCTCATCGCAAGGAAATTAACTAGTCAAAATTTTTGAAATAACAACAAAGCTATAAAAATGTGATGTTTGGTATTTATAGGTGTGAATGCCCCTTGTGGGTACCTTATGATGATTCATAAAGTAAGGTAACATGCTCATGCTCATTGTTGAAAGGAATATTAATTGATAGGATGTTATGTACTAGCCAATCAGTATTAACAGGACTATATTATTACTCAAATTTATGATTCAGATTCTCAAGGTGATGAGCCTGGGTTACATAGAAGTGATTTAATATCGTGGTATCTGAAGGAGATTGAAAGTGAGATTGATTCTGAAGCTGAACTCGTTGAAAAGAAACAAATGATTGAAAAGGTGTTGTACAGACTAGTGCATCGTGTAAGTGTATACCTTGAATTTTCTAAATATGTTTGCTTCTTACTGAAAATATTGATTTCTGTGCTTGGTTTAGGATTGAGAAAAATTTAAGGCAAGAATGTCCATTTCACATTATCTCAACTTCGTATGTTACAGATATTTCGGTAATTTTTTTTCACGAAAGCGTGTTAAGTTTATTTGTTGTCCAACTTGGATTGCAGTTGAGCTAGATGATTAACATGTCTCAAAAGCTAAGTTATAAAAGTTATTAGCATATCTTCACGCATTTATTTTTGCTATTAAGGCTAGGCCGGACCCTCGTCACTGTTTAAATAAAAATTCGTGACAAATCCGCATTACATTTTTTTCACTCAAAAGAGATGTTT
>JAOXYB010039529.1:0-13240 GCA_028565635.1 Phoronis ovalis | reverse complement strand
CTGACCGTACACTCTGTTGGACATTAACAACATCCATATGTTGTTTAACACTATATATTAGTGTTTACATTAAACACATCCATATGTTGTTTACCACTATATATTAGTGTTTACATTAAACAAACACTATATCTTTATCGCGGATATAAGAGTAGTTGTGCGGCGGGTTTCTACTGACGGGCATAATAAAACAGTCGCTCATCGTCCTTTCGAGAGCCTCGTGGGAATTTTATCTTAACATGTAATATAAGTTTCTGTCTGGTTATTAGTGGTCCTTATGGGTATTTTCAATTCAATAACACATCGATGCATATATTTTTGTTTTTAAAAATAACACTGTAAGAAATCTCTAATTCGTATATTGAACAATAGTTTTCTTAGTGTCTGTGCGCGTTTAGGATGATTAATTTACTGGGGTGTTTTAAAAAATTCAAATAAATTCACTGATAAATGTCACTGATGCTAATCCTTGTTTAGAGTTCGTTATTTTCTGTTCACTTCCACATTGACGCTTTTCATGTGCTACGCACGCATGTATTAGCCCTTTATATGTACACATGATTCGCAGCGTAATTCAATTGTTTTCCCGCCGGGTGCTATTCCCATTGCTGGGCATCCTGGAGTAGCAGTGCCCTAAAGTGACAAATTCATCATGGACGAATCAATGTACGAAAAACTCTAACAAATTGTAAAGTCCATTATCAGTGGATCCGAGGGTTCATTATTAAATGAACGCTTTGAATACACCTAGTGGTAGATATTCAAATCAACACAGGTTGAGGCCTCCAGCAGACAACATTCCTCTTTTCACCCGGCATAGGTTGCGTTCCTGTCTGCTAGGACAGGACCATGTCCTTGTATGAAGAAGTGATCCTTTGGGTTTAGTTAGGCAAAATGAGTAAGCTGTTTTGTGATTCCAAGCTAGGATATATAAAACTAGAGTTTTATATATCCTAGTTCCAAGTAACCGGGTATTGGAAACGTGTGTACTGTATTTGCACGAGTTGTTTATCTCTTTTTCACTTTCAATTGGTACTTGTGTTTTGAAGTACTTTATTTTCCGAAAAATGATTATTGTTAATTTTTTCCACTATATTATAGGATAGACAATAATATCTAACCGTAACTGGAAGCCCACTGTTTTTTTACAGGCTGCGATTTTTTTCATACTTAGTAATCTAGTACCATTTACTGGAGAATAGATGCATCATTTGTATTGTTAATGACAGCATATATTACTAAGAATATCGCACTGCTTAGATATTCCATTAAACATGGTTTGTATAAATACAGGCCTACCTAACCAGCATGGACTCTAATAGTCAACCAGCATTCGCACACCTGCATCCTACTATTCGAACCCTTTTCTGGGTTTCGCACAGAAATTCCTGCTATTCGAACCGTCAGGAATTTCAGTGCGAAACCTGGGAAAAGGTTAGAATGGTAGAAAACTGGTGCGCGAGTGCCGGATTGACGATTCGAGACCACGCTGATTAGGTAAGTCTGAAATATTATGGGCAAAAATACAATGGACAAAAAATGTACATTTGAATAAATAGATTTGATTTATTGAAACAACAGTGATCCATGTTTACAAATAAACTGCTATAAATGAAAGAGACTATATATAATATCTGATAAACAGTAATAACAAGGAATGTTTCCATTGGACGGATTATACAAGGGGACGGTTTTCCATGACATTTCTTCATTTTTCATACCAACACAATTCTGTAACACTGAAAATAGGTAGAGATCTGTAGTGTGCTTCAATTGGGTAAAAAAATCCAAACAGCCAAACACACTAGCAAAAAAAATTACAAATGGATCACAAACAAGCAGAATTACACAAATATATAACAAACTTTTTTCACAGTCTAAAATAGGAATTATGAAATTGCTTTAGATTGTTGCTAATTAATAACGCCAATACGTTTGTCCGATAGCCTTTTATGGAATGAAAGTTTTTTTCCATGAATAAACTTGTCTATACTTATTCTATTTTGTATCTGCTCCACAATAAAAATTATTCACACAATCTCATATAATATACATAGTCTCTCTAACACAAATAACAGAAAAATTATCCAATTTTACAATAGAGATAGGACAACTGAATCACATCTAAAGATTTTCTTCGATTGTTTATATACACACAAACAAGACATTTGTTCATCGTTCATTAATAAATTGTTACATAGTTGAATTATTTTAATGTTTCCTGAAACCACCAGTCGCATTTATTATAACCTACTTAATTTATGATTTATAACAGAGTTTTCCAAAAATATAGTAAAACTTCAAAACTGTTAGAACTGTGTTATTTTTAAAAGTTAGCATTAGTGCACAAATAATCGTCTTGGGTACTCGCTGCACCCTAAAGCAAACTATACTATCCTGTACTCACATCATTTCAATACTACTTGTATTTGATAGCATATGAAGCCCTAAATAGCAATTTTTAAAGATTTACCATAAAATCAAACTCAGTCTTTTATTGCGATTTATCATGTACTAAAGTATGCAGCACAGTAGCCTATCATATGATGGAGGATGCAAATTTCAAGAAGTCACATCTTTAAAGCAAGGTTAAAGCATGCAAACACGGTAGCAGTACGTGCAAACACAGTAGGAGGCACCAACAGCAAAGTGTTACATGCTTTTGTACCTCCATCTCGATCCCCTATTTGACAATAACTTTCTCTAATTGTCAAAATCGTAAAGTATAATAAACCATGATGGCTACAGAGACTAATTTCATTAGTCGGTAGCCAATTTGGATTTCTACACTGGCATACCGGGAATATACTGCACCTTATACTTTAGCAGATGCTTTCCATGTGAGATTTACATAGACCAGTGACCGCATTGTACTTTGTATACCAATATATGAAAAAGCATAGGAACTATTTCTAAAAGTTTCTCACTCAAAGGCACAATCTTAATCACACATATCCTCAACTTGTAACATTAACTTGTAACACTGTAAAATGCTACTCAAACTTCTGGGTCATATAAAAATAATCAAAATAACCCACAAAGATAATATTAATCAACTTTGTACAAATATAACAATTCTTGCTCTATAATATGTCAGAAAATGATTTAGTTTTGATTATCAAATTAAGTAAATAATTATACTATTACAATGCCACATAGTACCTGGGCATCACCTCATGATATAGTAATGATAATTGGTATAAGCATACATGCAACTGCTTTCTACCGAGTGCTAAATGCTACTTCCCTATTTCACTTTAAAATGAAAGCCAAAGTTATAAAGAACACTACTAGCTTACTGTCTGCTTCGATCAACAGCTTCAAACATGTTATTCTTCACAATCATGTAAGAAAAGAAATTTTAAAAAAAACAGGATTTCAACACAGGTTTTCACTACTGGCTTTCATTTATAGTCAGGGAAACATAAGCGTCCGATAAATGTTTACCTACTTCTTCAATCATCGGAGCATGATGAGTACCCACTAAGGGAATTCAAACCTGTGAACAACAGGTCCAGGAACATAATTCAGAGGCAATGATTATAAGATTCTATACAAAAGAGTTAATGCTGATCTCATTGCAAGGAAATTAACAGGTCAAAATATTTGAAATAACAACCTATAAAGCTATAAAAACGTAAAGATTGGTGTTTTTATAGGTTTGAATGCCCCTTGTGGGTACGTCATCATGCTCAGATGATTTATAAAGTAAGGTAACATTTATCGGATGCTCATGTTTCCCCGACTGTAAGACAACAGCTACTTTCTATGCTTATAGCTTAGTACATGCAAACTTAAACCAAATCCTGATTGCTTGCGTCACTACGGATTTAAAATGTTTGTCCATTTTTTTTGTTTAAATTCCTGCAAAGATTATGTAGAAACGAAAATCCTCTAATCGTGTTTCATATCAATACTATAGCACTTAAAACAGCAAAACATTTAAGTTTACATTGCCAATTGTTTTTGGCATCAACCAATATAACTGATTTCAAAAAATAATCTTTCTTTTTTAAGAAACATTAGGTGGTCATCTTGGCCTCAAAATGCTCTCATAACAACAGCAAACATTAAAATATTTAAGATAAAATCGGTATTGTATCCTACAGTAGGCTTTTCAACATAGAATGTACATATATTTGTATTCTGCAGTTCAGCAAGTAAAGCTACATGTCTAGATGCTCATTGGATGAAAAATAAATTATTAACTTACAGTTGTTTCTTAGGTAAAAATAATTTTGTTAGCATAAGTTTGCAAAACAAGCATTACTTGAATTATTATGCAACTAGGAAACAAAAAATACAAAACATCAAGCAAAAGTTTAGTTATCTAGTCTAAAAGTTGCCGAATGTTCTACCATACTGAAGATTGAAAACAAGATGGCAAGAATCTTTAAACAAATTTACAGATATATAGATATAACTAAGGCACCAGACTCTACAAAAATATCATCCAAATCAACAGAAATATGTGTGCCTATAATAATCAAAATAAACAACAAATTTGAACATCATAAAAAACTCCTTCACAAAGCTGATACACTAGTACCTTGATGTATTCAAAGATTTTCAAAAAAAAACTAAATCAAGCACATTTAGCTACCAAGCTCATAAATTACTTTCAAAAAATGAAAACTTTTCAAAATTCTTTGAATAATCGAAACTAGCCATAACAAAATAGAGCACACTGTCTTATTACCTTCATCTTTCAAGAAGTGCACAAAATCACATGTTTAATTATAATTACAATTATATCATTATAATAATGACACATTTTGATAAATTCTTTAAAATATACAACAATATTTTTGATCTGTGTCAGCATCAAACTATTCTCAATAAAACATTAAAAATTCTTCATTAGTAGGTCCAGCCTGTCACTCAATATAGTGGAATATAAATCCTTTAAAATATATGAAAATATTACTGAACTAGCGTTCACACTTTATATCAAAAAAGAAAGATTTTGAACAGATAATCTTCTACCGAAAACTAGCCAATCAAACTCTTTCAGTTGTCTGCCCCCAAGAACCATAAGGTTCAGATATAATACAGGAGCAAATTGATAGAAACATTGATATCTGGTCCAAAGTTCTCCCTTATGCTAGCACAGTCTCATTACAAATTTAAGCAGGTTATGTAAATGCAAGTTTTGTTTTCCCACATCTTAGTTCTCCTGTCCTAATACTGATTATGGAAACGTTTGGCTATTTGATACACATTTCAAATGTTGACACTTCAGTTTAACAAAACCATAATCTATCGGGTATTAAAATTCGTTATCTATGCTGAACCATCCGCATATATAGCAGACAGCTGACTGTTACATCGATCAACAGCGTTTAGCTGTAAGAACTGGTTAGCATCGTTGGCATTCATGTCTTGCTGTTGTTGACTGTACATATCAAAGGTCTGTTGTTGATCACTGAAACCTATAAAATCAAAATACAGAGTATCGATTACTGCCATGGACAGCCACCGAACTGCTACATTTCCCTTCAATTTGCTGTACTCTGAGACATTGCTAATTCATTGTGCATAAGCTTACTTATTTATACAGTATATGAGTCCATAGTAAGCTCCTCAATCAAGCCAGTATTGAGAAAGTGTCATTTATTACATCAAGTTGAAACAATGTCTGCTGTTACCTGAATGATTGGAGAGTGTGGTAATACTTTTAAGGTCTTCCTCAAAAGTTGGTATCTGCATGAAGTTTCTTGGACTTGGCTGTCTCATCATTGTATAATTCACATTGATTTGGGAGTCATTCATTGGTTGGTTCTGCTGTTGGACCAGTTGAATTTCATAAAATTTATTATTCACTGAAAACAATTATAAGTAAAGGTTAATTGTAATTATAATAGTATGATGAGATATACATATTATCACTTATTTAAGCTATATATGATAGAGAACAACTTTTTTGATGAGAGATAACTTAACTTTGATTATAACACAAGTGAACCGGAGAGATAATCAACTACAAGGTGAAAGTGACAGGGTAGTAATTTTGGGCGTGTCACAAATGTACCTGTATTTACAAGAATCCTAATTAAACAATGTAGAAATAAAGCTTATTTTACCTTGCCCTCCATTATTCATCATGTACTCAGGTGGCATTTGGTTATAGTGTTGTGTCATTGATGATTGTTGTTGGTTCATATCATACGGAGGTTGGTAACCATTCATTGTTTGTGCGGTCATCGTTTGCGCAGGCATCATTTGCTGCTGCTGATATGGTGGAGGTGGTAATCCTTGTCGAGGGCTCACGTGTGGACTAGGTGCACCCCCGCTTGGCAGCTTCCTTGCTTGGTTATTCATTATTGGAGGTAAAACACGGCGACCTGGGCTGATCATTGGTGAGTTGTAAGGATTCATGCTGTAAGAAAAGGTTTATTCATATAATGAATTTAAACAGATATTATTAAATTAAAAGAAACCCATCATATCAGGACAAAATTTTACTGGCAGCCCTATCCATGTGTTTAAGCACACCAAAAGAACATGAAATTAACTCAGACAAATTAAAGCTGACAAATGATGAACTCAGTGACACAAATCTCTCAGTATGGGAACAAACATGACAGTTAATTATGCTGTCACTCATTAAGACTGAAAAGTGGCATCCTTTTGTGGAGGCGACAGATAAGTGAGGGTAGCACTTACTTCCTACTATCATTACTTGAATCATCCATGACCACTGGATGTCCCATAGGGCTACCTTGGACACTTGCCGGAGAGGGATGGCTAGACAAACCACCATTAGCTGTGCCACTACGACTAGAATGGTTGCTGGAATAAGGCATCGCTGTAAGAAAAAAAACACCAATAAAATAGTCACATTCAAATGTTCGGGAGTGGATAATGCAAGACTTTTGTGTAAATGATTCATTTATGCTTATCAGCAGTTGGTTGCAGTCTATCAGAGGACATCAACAATACTATTTACGGTGTATAGCTGCGAAAGTCTTGAAAAACTTTATCACGTATAATTAGAATACTGTGTTAAAGCCACACAACTATGACAGGACAATCCCTCTTGGGTGTTTTCAAGTATGTTGGTTGACTTGCTCAGAGAAATCAAGGTATATTAGATATAAAATACCATTTTATGGTCAGCTTATGCGCCACAGGTTAACACAACAATTCTTCACATATATATTTTAATGAAATGATTATCATTACTAACAATACAATTAAATGGACAATGACATTAAAGCTTCAGGTAAGCCAATTTCATATAGGACAACTATCATCTCAGTCACTGAATTAATAATCGTTCCAACATAAATAATACTGAAAGTGCAATTTCCAGCCTTCAAACAAAATATATAACAGGAACAACCACTCTAAAAAATAAATATTTTTGTAAAGCATGCAAAAGAATTTGAACGAAATAACAACAATGATACAATAATTAAATTAAACAATTGTGATTTAAAATAGGTAGTAACCATAGTAACACAAACAGTGATGCTTAACAACATTGTCACGGAGGGCAAGAAACTCACTTGGATTAGTAGGCTGAGGAAATCCTGCTGTAGTGAACGTGGGGCCTAAAATTGGCAATAAGTATGATTTTGATAATTCCTATGCAATGACAGGGTTAAGATAACTTATGCGAGTGAAAAATTCACATGGGCCTTGCCATGAAAGTTCCGATAGCAATTAGCTGGTTAAAATGGATCCACCATCTCATTTTGATCCGGAACATTTGCTTCAATGAACACATCTATCACCTGCAAGAAATTCACAAGACAGCGATTGTTTGAGCAAGACTAATAACTTACCAGGATACATATCTGAGCTACTTCCTGGATGAGATCCAGCACATGAACTATGTGGAGACATGTCCATCGGAGAACCTTCTCGACGAAGCTGATGAATCTGTAGACAATCATTTAACATATTGCCAGTTTCATTGCTGTAATTAGCATCATCTTTGTTGCCTCTTATCTGAAAAATCAAAGAATAAATCATAAAAATGCAGAAAATAAAAGAATTAATCATTAAAATGCAGAAAAATGAGTTCTACACAATCATTATATGATGTGTTAACAACTTTCAGTTGGGATTATTGAAATTTTGTTTAAAACAATATTTCATAACTTCAGTTGCTGACATTTTCAATCAAGACATAAGTGCCCTCTGTTGGAAATGAGGGAATTTCGTCTATCATACAATAATGACACAGAAAAGTTGTTTTTGCCATGCAGCTTTGGACACATTATTTGCTCATTCTGAAGACTGAAGAATATAAATATTAAGGAGGTAGGAAAAATATCTCATTGAGATTACAAGTGCCATTTTACCATTTGAAAGGAAAACAACATAAATTGCAAGCAATTAGCTCTTAATTATTAGTAGATTAAATCAGCACTTTTAATTCAGAAACCAAAACTTCATAATACTGCATAGTCATGCACTTTTCCCACAGGATAAGAAAGTATTGATGAAAATCCTTTGCACTAACATTTTTATTTGAGCTCTTTCGCTCTGCGGAACAAAAAGACATTAAGCTTACAAGAAAAGCTTTCAATTTCATTAATCACAAAGCCTTTATCAGTGCAGATGACGTCTCACTTTTTTGTTCTGATTAAATTCTTTTAAAAACTAAACTAGACCTGTACTAGAAGCGAATAATTCGTAAATATTTTTTTATATTGTATTTATATATAGTTCGAAGTTATCATTAAATTACCCCAGCTAAAACATTTCAAAGTCATTCAAGGCTTATCTTTTTTTGTACACTGGAAAATTTACTATGAATAAAATGATTTTTCAGCAGCATTTCATGATTATGTATTGCATACAAAAACTTCTCATTGATATGCTGCTATTTACAAGGAATCATTTATTGTAAATGTCTAATATTTACAATATATACATGTACCTATCCCCTTTTTAATTTTGAACAAACAGATCAAGGAGAATCAATCGTGAACGGTCAGTCACATAGCTAGCCATTTTATAAATAAACCTAGACTCAATGAAATTGCAAGAATATACTTCACATGTCACAATCATCCTGTAACAGCACAACACAGTTCCTAACATGATCTACATATGTTAGGTAAGGTACGGCTAGTGACAAAATAATAGGTCACCAGCAAGAAAATGTCATGGCAACATGCAAAGCTTTGTTCAGAAGCATGAAACATTTTATTCCATAGCTGGCTAAACTGTAGTCTATTAAAACACAGACTTCGGACTTAGTTTATCTTTAAAAAATCATGTTGACAAAACATATCTTGCAGAAAAGCACCTTGTTAATTTTAATGAAGCACACTGTTCATAATAAAAAATTCCAAAGAAACGGTTGTTTAAAATATAATGAAGGTAACAGAAATGACTACTTTTACTAGTATTACTTGTTAGAATAACAGAGGTTACAGCATGGCATCAAGGGATAAAAATACATTTCAAGTGCCCACATTTAATCCACTAATTATGTGTCAGTTTGCAAACAAATGATAGGGATAGCTATATAAAGACCAAGTGTGTGATTACATGATGGAAAGTTTAGACAGATAGCAATCTCCAAAGTTAGGTGCAGACCTCCTGTAGAGATACGTTTCCTGGTACATAAGTACTTAATATTGCTATATTCCAATGGTCTGTGGTTATCTGTGATCAGGGAAAACTTGATGTACTTTTAATGACTGAATATTTTCTAACTTTAACTTATAATTTGAAATAAATAACACAGATATATGGGATGTAGGAATGTTTGTACAAATGGTACGATAATGACACGAAGGTTGTGAGAATGGTACGAGAACATCTGTAGTGTTTCTGTAGACAAGAGTATGACGCTTAACACCTATTACTGCTACAAACTAAACAATATTTTACAATGAAATGTAAAAAATGACACAAACTGTGTGTGCTTACTTTTATAAGAAATTTTCTGCTGGTTATTAATTATAATTATAAAATATCAATTAAACATCAACTGAAGATAAAAACTGTTGACAAATAATCAAAAACTGAGTCCCATAATAAAAATAGTATTTTGAATTGACACTACCTTTTTTCTAGCTTGCTGCTGTTCTTTCTGTGTATGATTTTTATGATGTTTCCTCAGTGAACTTGGATCTGTATACCTTTTGTTGCACCCTGGCACATTACAAGCATACGGTTTCTGGAAAATTTATAATAATAATAAGTCAAACATGAAATAGTATGATGGTAAAAATTATTCACCATGAACCCGCTAAAGCAATCATTAGATGACACAGGACAAGACACGACAGTTGATTTGGTAGGTATGTGGACAGACATGCACTTAGGTTTTGAAGTTGTAAGATATATAATTATTTTTGAGTTTTATACATGTTTATTTTGTTGTACAGTATGCGTATTCAATTAAAACTTTCACAAAAAATTTGAAAACGAGATATTACATTTTTTTTGACGAAACGGAAACAATTAAAACTGAATATAAATGTTTTATTTGCCACTTGGGCAATCCCAAAATTCACTTAGGTAACTACTTTAATAATATTGCAATGCACCTACACTGCAGTGAACGCTACGTGAGTAGCAGAAATAATATAGATTAATATAATTCATTTATCCTCTTTTTACTGAGCTGACGTTTTCTTTCTAAGAATATTTTAACAAAGGTATACAACATGTTAAAGATAAGCTTCAGTTAAAGTTATGAAAAGTGTTTAGAATAATTGCAAGGAAAGTTACGAAGTTTAAATTTTTTTAATGTGATTGATTAATTTAACATGCAACAAGCAATATAGAATTATCGCCAAACAAGACTTGAGGTAAATTAGTCTACTTAAATAAAAAAATATGTAATTATGGATGATGTAAAAGCTGTTTTCTTCACCTATTTTCCTTTTTACAAGAATGCTAATTAATGAGCACTTGCTTCGCTCCCACTCAATAGGTAATCAGGTACATTAGACATTTTTAAATGGGCAGTTTTCAGGTGATTTGTCAGTTAGAAACAATTGCTGCAAAATTGATTCTATTTTTCGGCATTTGTAACAAGCTGGGGAGACATTAACATCAGAGCCGTACCACTTCAAACTACGTCAATTGTGCCTGCGCAGTCCTTGTCATAACATAATAAAGGGATTAAATTACTGTGTTATTTCATACTACTTGACAGTTATTACTGATTCAATAAATATTGTTTTTTTCAAGGTTAATTTTTTTTCTTAATAGAGCCTTCTCATGGCTATTCCATCATTTGTTTCACCCCTTATTCCTTGTTTTTAAACAGGTGCAAACTACCAATCAATTACACTACAAATAAAGATTTATTTGACTTAACAAAAAATCAGGAAACAAAATTATAGAATAATAAATTATTGTATTACACTATATTACGTATCATATCAACAGAAAACATTCTAAATGGAACAGATATTTTTAGTTGTTGTTATAATTTCTATTGAATGTCTGCCTGGTTTGCACTTGTTGTAGCAGGGGGGAAGACTGGAACAGCCATGCATGAGAAGGTTCTATATAGATATGTGAATCACAAATTCACGTATCTGAATGAAAACGTAATTATTTCAAAAAAAAAAATTCTGAGTAAAGTCATGCTCAGAGTAGTAAAAACACTACAATAAAAACCTTTACACAACATAAAAGTAATCATTGCTTAAAACGAAAGAGATAAACTGGTTTAACAGTGGACATCTGAATCATGAATCATGCCCAAATCAGTGTTTTACCATGTTTAGAACAATTTGTATGCCGACTTATTTTATTTTATACTGAGTTACAAAATATCAACCCGCCTGCTAGATTTTCTTAGGTCTGTAGTCATTGGATAAGAGGTGTCTCACATTGCTACTAAATGTATCAGTGTATTGCTATAAACATGTCAGGAAACATTTCGATAGATATACTTTAATCACTGCTACAGTTCATTGATAAAGAAAAGCGTAGATTTTACACAGGAGTGTCCGCTAAAACAAACAAGGAAGTAACAGTTTTATCTAAACACATACAATATTACGTGCAGTAAATACAAGTGTCTTCTTCACAGCTATTTAAGGTTTCAGGGCTACATGTTCAAAATGTACTGCAGCTTGGTACTGAACTCAGGATTGATGGCAATTTTTCTATAGTGCCTTCTGTGATGATCTTTTGCAAGTGTTTTCAGTTCCCAATCAGCCTCCTAGATGTCAACATCTGTGAAAACCTAAACATTTGTTGTTCTAGTACATGCATTTAAACTCCTACAATATCCCAATTTTCTGAGGCTTCTATATAGGTCCAAGTGTGGCTATTTTAAATAAAATAGGCGTAGCTCTTTTGGAACTGCCACTCTTACCGTATCGAGATGTGTCCTTTGATGTTTGGCTCTGTCGGATGAATTACTGAAGCATTTATTACAGCCTTGGTGTTGGCAATGATAGGGTCTCTCTCCTGTATGGGATCGTAGATGGATTTTTAAGTTTTCTAACCTTGAAAATGCTTTATTGCAGCCTTCAAACTGAAAAGAAACAAATAACAGTTGGCAAAAACATATATCGGTTGACAACATTCACGGGCAGATTTTGAGAAGGATTTATCCTCCTTTACTACAAATACCACTAATATACTTTTATGCAGCATGCTTTGTTGACATATGAAGAATGAAGGAAAATTCAACTTTTTTTATATTGGTGTTTCTTTTTTTTGGTATTTTATTTTAAGAAGGAATGGAAGTATTTGAGGAAAGTTGATATCATGTCTGCCACATTAATTGAAAGAAAACTGTTCAGGTTGACAGAAAACTTTACAAGAACCACAGAGTTAGGTGCAGTAGAGGTAGCTCTAGGAGTGTATTACACAAGGGGTCCAAGTTAAAACAAAAAAAGCAAATCCTAGGTTTTATAGTGATTTAGCCAGAAAACTGTACTCCTACCATAAGAGTTCACTTAGACACTTCTAGACAGTTAAACTTAAAAACAGAACAAAATGTAAAACTTTGCACACAAGTTGCACATGCATTTTAAATTTGTAGTTGCATAAACTTGACTCAATTTTTACCCATGTACATGTAGATGGAGATTTACCAAATTCTATTTATAACTAGATAGCCTTTTAGCAAAGGCAGGGCTGCTCAAATTGGCTTTTATGAACGTTAAATGACCTCCAAATTATCTTTCAACATCATGTTTAGAATTTTGACCTTTGACCCCTTATTGACCTTTTGACCCCAAGGTCAGCAATGGCCTACCCTGGGGATGTCAAACCTCGAATATCATGTCCTTAACTACAA
>JAOXYB010039518.1:0-13241 GCA_028565635.1 Phoronis ovalis | reverse complement strand
ATTCCGGGGATATTTCAGGGTCAGGGTTTGGACCCCTGGGCCTCACACCCCTACCTCATATAAAAGAGAGTGCCCCCGGGCGTGTTACCCTGGAAATCGTATTATATTTTAACGTATTTTAACATTAATATAGTGGAAAAATGTATCACTGTAACCCTCTCTATCTATCCATCCATCCATATATAGATATATGTATCTATATAGGTATGTGTGTATTTGGGTGTGTACCTATGTATGTATGTAAAAATATGCATGTATGTAAAAATATGTATGTTAACAGATACCCAAGAACCAAAGGTAAAAAAATGTCCAGAGTCATTTCAACGAATATCAGCCGACTTAGAAACAAAGGTTGAATGGGAAGAACCTGAGTTTGAAGATAACAGTGGGACTATTCATACAGTTGATTCCCAAAGAAAATCTGGAGACATGTATCGATTTGGGAGGCATACGATCACTTATAGAGCCCGTGATAATGCAGGGAACTGGGCAGAATGCAGTTTTGACCTGGAAGTCAAACGTGAGTTTCGTCTGTTAAGTATAAGAATAAGGAAATAGCAATAGTTCAGGACACAGCAGATATGGATGAAATTACAATGTACGTATTAATCACCTATTAGATGACAGTAATAACAACCATGCTCTTGAACTACCCCGGCGTCATTTTATTTATTTATGGTTCCTACTAATCTTTTTTGTATAGTGTGAATGCTAAGCGATTATACAAGCATATAACAATGTAAAAAATATAAGCATATGAAGATACTGGACCAAAACACGCCCATTAATGTAACATGGACTACTTATGTTTGAAGTATGTTGTCAGTTGGATCTTAACTAGTTTACGTTTAATAGTATGCACTTATGTAGCCTGCTGAGAACTAGGTATATATCATGAATTGCATTTTTTTACCTGCAAAACACAGTGAAAGAAACTTACAAACAAACCTTGCTTACATGACATCGAATGATTTATTGCGTTGTTGACTAAATAACATGAAATGTTTAGATAATACTTAAGATAGTATTTCTCATCTTTCTATTTTCAAAAGTTTATAAATTTGGTTCCAAGTCTTAGCGAAATAGCGAACTTCTGCAAGTTGAAGTAAGATTTATAAATTGTACCACACACGGAGGCATTTTAAAAGAATCCAATAAGTAACAAAGATCAAAATAATTAATTGGGTGTCTCTAGATCTGCTTATACATTATTTGTTTTATTGCTTCAGTAATGTTTGATTTAGATAGACTGCAGTACTTTTTCCCTCTAATATTACAGTGCCACCTGGGTAACAAAAATCATTATGCTAGGCTCCTACCCAGGTCTTCCTTATCTCGCGGTTATGTTCAGGTCCAATTTAAATTCAAGAAGACCGGATATATATTGACTGCATATGCATTGTGATTTTCGAAGGAGTAAGTTAGAAATAAAATATCTGGTTTAAATAATAAAGGATTAATCATATGTTTAAAAAAACGAAGGTAAAATTTCATTTGAACTGTGTTTGGTTAGCAGCAACAAAAGTTTTGATTACTCTATTGTTACCTTCGGACACGTGAAATATAAGTTTTTTTTTATGAATGATTTTTCTTTACAAATCCTGCTTGGTTTCAGTCCTTATACAAGCCACCTAACTATTATTTCGATAAACCAAGGCCAATTGGGTGGTTTAATTCTCCATATTCGCTGATAAACCATGATTTTTCAGTGTTTGAACCTATCTTTCACATGGTAATGTTATTACTATGCGAACTAAAGTCATATTTTATTCTTTACCGCCCACTCATTTTTAAAGCTTACGTAAGTTTAAGTTTAAATATCAATTTTGGACAACTACTGGAATATATCTCACAGGACACAATACAAGCATTTTAAAACCAATTTATCAAAATAAAAGCATGGCTAATTGGTAGTCCAGTGTTTTAATGAGGAACCAATAGGAGACTATCATAGTCTATATTGTAGCAAACACACACACAAGAGTTATTGTTTTACTTGCTAAAATTACCAAATAAAATCAACGAAAATTAGCTCAGAATATTAGCTGCTTCAGCTAATATCGATATTTGTAGGTAGAAACTATGACTTTTGCTTAAGTCATTCTCTGTTCTTTGTTATACACATAATGAATTTTCGTTTTTCAGCATATAAGTGCGAGGACCTGCATGCCCCTGTAAATGGAGCAAAAGCATGTGATACCATCTTTTTTGGGTTCTTTTGCACGATACTGTGCGAAGACAGATATGACTTTACTTTACCTGAAAACTTACGACAAGTACCCCAACAGTACGTGTGCGGCGGATCGGGAAAATGGCATCCACACAATGTAGTACCAGATTGTACCCGTGAGTATACAGTGTGCGGTGTATTTGCACGGTTGCTAATCCATTGGAGCCGCGTCATCATTTCACATTCAGAAGCAGCTATGAAATTGATAATGCACTTAAAGATCGCTTCCAGTTTTTTCTAGTTTTTCAGCAGTTTATGAGCAGTAGTGGAGAGTTGAGTAAATTTTTAGTAATGTGCCATGTGTACATATACATAAATGGTTACAATTTTAGCCGATGCAGTTACTCAGTATACCCGAACAACAATTAGGTTTATGAGTTACTGGTAACTAAACTTCTAAGCTTTTGAGAGTTTATATATTTCCAGTCTGAATAAATCCATCCGTTAGTGTTCCGTACCCTCTCAACTAACGTCTGGGCTTAACCATAGTCAATTTTTGTTAATTATCTCGAAAAGCAAAAAACAGATAAATCCTTTATTTCTCTATAAAGTGTCACGAAAGTCTTGACACCAATCAAATTGCAGCTTACCATAATAGGTATAACAGTGAATTGGGTTGGTAGGGGGTCGATCACATGCCTGCTGTACTGCCAGTGTTCATCTATAGTACTAGTCCGCTAAGCAAAAAGCAAGCTCTCCGACGATACCTATTCATGCAGAATGAGTCATAATGATAGAATAGACATGACAGGCGACGATGGATTACGCAGAGAGAAATGTTTATCTCGGTTGGCAAAAGATTACTGAGGATGTTTCGGTACTAATATTTTTTTAATTTTAATTTTTTTTGGCAACTTTTCAATTAATTTAGTGATCTTCCAATTTTCATTAAGCTAAATCTCGAAGACAGTTACAGTTAAGATCATGATATTTGAGATTCGACATGCCCAGGGTTAGGGCTTTGAGGTCAAAAGGTCATTTAGAGATTAAAGGTCAACATTGCAAAATTGTTCGAAATGTTCCAAAACGATGGTAGTACGTTATAGAAAGGTCAGTCTCAGAGTGTGGAGAGTTGACCTTGATGTCAGAAGGTCAGGTCAAAAGTTTAAACTCTCAAAATGGCATAACATTTTCAGAAGAGAGATCGATAACGGGAACATTTTGAGGTCAAGAAGTCCCAAAGCAATGAGTTCGATGTTGAAAGGTAATTTAGAGGTCAAGTAACGTTCAAAAAAGCCAACTTGAGCAACCTTACCTTTGCTCAAAGGCTATCTAGTTTGAAAACTATCTTCAAAAAATACCTTTAGACTATTTGTAAATTTGACACCTTCTTTCGGATAGCAGAGTGTTCATTGGCCGCCTGCAAGTTTAGATGCCTTATTCGTACGTACTGAAAATGGTGTAAAAAGGAAACATAGAAAATGTAGAAAATAATTTTATATGAATTTCTCCAATATTTCCCGGGGGTACGACTCAAATATAATATTGGTACCCACGTGCGTGAACAAAAACGCGTAAAAGGGACATTTTAAGGCACGTTACACATTTAGGTTACAATTTTCGATAAAATATACATGTACAAAAGGGTACCTTTTTTTTTTATTAACTGTTCATGCTTAGGGTATCAAAATCGCCCGTGAAAACCCCAAACCACTTGGCGTCTCAAAAGTTAATTTGCGATTGCCTTTTGTATTTGGAAGTTCAATTGATATTCCCATAATGCCATTTCCCGAGCATTTTCAAAAAAGAAAATCCCAACGCATTTAGAGTATTTGAAATTTATTCCAGTCATTGAAAATGGGTCAAAATTGAAAAATGGCAAAACGCATTTAGGGGGCTTTTTCAAAAAACCATTCACGCACATGGGTACGAGTAATATATTTGATACTAACATCTAATATTTATGTATCATTTAAAGGCAAACGAAATCCAAATGCAGCCAGCATCACTTTGGATCTCCAGTATTATGCTGGAAAATGTCCAAATGAAACAACTCAAGCTCAAATTAAACAACAGGCAGCACAGATTTTTACGTCATCTGGGTTTGGCATGGCATGTAATTGTAGTATTACTGCTGAGGACTTTGTTGTAACATGCGGCGCTATAAATGAAACAGCGGTAATAGGTGATAGGTTTAGAAGAAGTTCTCCAACTGTTGGCGTAGACATCAGATTCAGAATTAAAAGCCAGGCAGGAGAAACTGTAAACTCCGCAGAACTTGCGAAACAGCTGATGTCGGCATTTAAACAGAGCCAGCGGCTACTTTTAGATATGGTTGATGATGCAAATTTGGCGCCTTCGGTTCACATTGTCAACATTAATGAAATGGAATGCGAACCGGGAGAGGAACTCATGAAAAGGCAATGCTGTAGGAGTCGTTTCTTTTACTAACTAGTGTCGCACATTTTGGATTCTAGATGACTGCTAAATATTCTACTGGAAATGTTCTTCCTAAGAACTCAGCAAACATATTAATCTAAGTATCGTTGAAGTTCTTCCAGTACTTTCCGAGCTAGCAAAGAATATATTTTTGCATGGCGGCCATTTTGAATCCAAGATAGTCACTAGCATTTTCACTACAAATATTCCTCTGCAGAGCATAGAGCAAACATTTTGATTCAAGTTTCGCTGAAATCTATACATTCCGCGTTATCACAGAATATATGTTCAGTATGGAATATTTGTTGATGGAAGACGTAATAAAGTGGTTCTAAGAAGTAATCTAATTACTTTATTATGCCATTCTATTTCTTATCCGCAGTTAAAAAAACTATAAACACATTGCTAAGAACAAATGACATTATTTAATAAATGTTGACAAAATAAATCTAATCATTGTTTTATAGACGCTTGCACAAATGGCACATATTACGACCAAGCTTTTCAAAAATGTGTCAAATGCCCAATTGGTACCTACAGCGAAGGCGAGAAACAGCTGTCCTGTGTACCGTGCCCTAACGGGACAAGCACAGACCGCGTGGGTGCGTACAACGTGACTTTTTGCATAGGTAGGTGGTTGAAAGCACTCTGCAGATATAACATGAAGTGAATCCATAGTAAATACGTATACGTTTTTAAACACAAATCAAGTTTTCACTTTTGGCAACATTAGACCAACAAAAACCTTACTACTAGTAAGGTTTTTAAAAACAAATCAAGTTTTCACTTTTGGCAACATTAGACCAACAAAAACCTTACTACTAGTAACGAACAGTAACGTAGCACTATCTCAAGGTTTTTTTGTTAGGAGTACTTTTTTATCGTTAATACACTGATAATGAACACATATAATAATGGATTCATTGTTTTTTTAAAAGTCTATGATGTATTATTGCATAACTTAGTTTTAATATAAGTTTCATTTCATTTTAAATGTTGAATTTTAACGAATATGCCAAATAATCGACAGTTTCCGTGAAATTGAAGATATGAACAATCCTATGATATGACACTCATTATCCAAATCCTTCTAATTATGGGTTTGCATATAGCCTCCAATTTGAACAGAAAATAGACTTAGTAGATCATATGTAGAAAATTCTTGTATTTTTTGCCAGAAAAATGCCCTACTGGAAAACGATCTAAAAACGGGTTACGTAAACCAGACACTTGTACAGATTGCCCAAAAGACACTTATGGGGATAAGTATGCTATGATCAGTTGCGACAAATGTCCATATGGCACCTATACCAGTGATATTGGTGCAACCTCAAAAAGCGATTGTCAAGGTTTGCATTTTATTCAGTTTGGTTTACATTTCACGCATTTAAACTGTCCAATCGAATCTATTGGACGGTAGCTGAGTCGAGTTTTTCATGATGAGTATCAAATATCAAGTATTTCTAAAAGAATTTGAAAGTATTAATTATAAGAACGAATTCAATAAAAAACGATAAGTAAGTTTACCAGATGCGGTATGAATGATATTGCATTTCTGCATAAACTGTAATTTCCTAATAGGCGCCCATGAGCTGTTATATTGTGGAATGTTAATAGAAAATATTTAAACTGCCTCTTGAACTTTTTTAGGAATTGCACAATATCAGCTATTATTTATAATTATAGCTTGTTCTATTTTTCTTGCGTAGATGTTTGTCAGATTGGCACTTTCTCTGGTACTGGTTTAAAGCCATGCTCTCCTTGTCCGAAGAACACGTATCAAACTAAACAAAACCAGAAATCATGCAGTGAGTGCCCTGCTGGGCAGATAACCCTCAACATTGGAGCTTCAGATGGCAGTGCATGTATCGGTATATATAGCTGCAGTCTCCTTTGCTAAGTTTGTGTTACTTCTGATCTATTTGTCCGTCGCGTGAAAAAAACTTATTATCGATAGTCTAACATGAGCATGGGCATTTATATAGCATTTGTATCTGGCATTTCGGCATAGCCAGATGACAATAAATATGATGCTTATATTGCATAATAATTTTAAATATGAGTGTTATTTCAAAAATTTTGAAATTTAGAAAAACGCTGCTATATGAATTATTATTAGCGCACATTTGGCTATTGGACTCTGTAATACATAAACGTTGATTTGTTTAATATTTCAATTTCTAAAACTAACTCACTGACTAAAAACTACAATTCATATACCTGACACTAGTTGACTGACAACAATTTAAACAAGTGAAACTGACAATAGCACAAATTGCATATTAAAATGTTAAATGATTTGTAATGTGGTAAGATCAACTTTCTACAAACATTTAATGCTTTAGAATTCAACGAATGCAACTCAAACCCTTGCCAAAATGGCGCCCACTGTGAAAATCAAGTAGATAAGTACGAGTGTCCATGTCTACCTGGATATGGCGGAGTGAACTGCCAAATCGATATCGATGACTGCAAACCTAACAGATGCGATAACGGAGCTACGTGCATTGATTTGATTAATAGGTTAGACTTTTTCCTGCGTAGCTGTAATATATAAATGTAACGATATTACTATTGTTGTTTGAATGAAAGCAAAAACATATATGGCATAGGATACAATTGATTTTCCCATTCACCTCAGTAGTAACATATTGTCTTCTAGATCCCAGTAAATAGACTAACTCTTCGCGGAAATTCTGTTCAGTCACAAATAAAGATAGTCATGTTTTATGTTAGTCCTAATACTGTAGTATTGGTCCTAATGCTGTAGTATTGGTCCTAATGCTGTAGTATTGGTCCTAATGCTGTAGTGTTGGTCCTAATACTGTAGTATTTGTCCTAATACTGTAGTATTTGTCCTAATACTGTAGTGTTTGTCCTAATACTTTTCTATTCGAAAACTGTCGAAATTAACAAAAACGATGCAAATTCTCATACAGCAATGCTCCGATGATTTTAGTTTGTTATTATCAAGTGAAACATATATAAATATGCTTGTGGCACAACAGTTGAATTTTATCGAATTTTAACTCAGTAAATACGAACCGACCGTAATGGCGTCTGCGGGGTGTCTACACAGATTTTCGAGTCACTGATTTTTAATCAACTGACTTATTTACACCTGTAGATTTGTACTTTCATAACTTTATAATTACGAACTAAGACCATTGTAGTATTGTTGTATAAATACATTCATCGTACGGGTGACTTTTTATTAAATGCGAAAGACGATAGTTTTTGACTAGGAAAGTTTTAGGCCCAGTACGTCAGATATCAGACCAATTATTAGGTCTAGTCTTATGCCTACTTCGGAGTTTTCGTGCAGTCTTAATCAATTAACTTATGTGCGACCTCTAACAACAGACCATGAGGTGGAAGCACAGAGAAGACTGGATGAGTTGTTTGGCTTGTATATAAACTCCCGAATATTTGATAAACAATGACATTTTCAAATTGTGATTTCTTTTACTTTGAGCAAATTATATCCACTTTCAAATACAAATATCCCCAGTGCTGCCCAGCGTGCAAAAGAGAAGAAAATAACAAAACATGCTTATTAATACGTTTGCCGGATCTATAACCATGGTTGCAATTGGCTCCTAATGCCATATAGTTTGCACTAAAATGTGTTAAGGCATATTATATTATCAATGATATGCTTGTCAGACTATAATATTAATCTTGTCGTATTAATTGTTACTGTTTGGTTGACAGTAAATGATAAAATTTTGTTTGATATTACTCCGCGCCTGCTACAAACATAGCATTTAGAATATCCAACCCAAGCCAAGCCGAACTGAGCGCCTTTTTTAAAGTTAACATAAACATAGATATCAACCTTGTACATGACTGGCCTTGTCCTGACGACAAACAATCAAAATAGACGCATACTTCTAGTTATGGTAAAGAAATTATTCAGCAGTGACAGTGACGCCTCTGACAATGGTGAATAATTACAGCGCCAACACCAGTTGTAGATAGTTGACGTCGATCATATTTTTCGTAGGTACAAGTGCAACTGCAAAAGTGGATATACCGGACAAAATTGCGTATCCAATATAGATGAATGTGGCAGTAATCCATGCTTAAACAATGGATACTGCAAAGATGCTGTTAATGGGTTTATATGTAATTGTCCAGCTGGATACAATGGTACTAGGTAAACTAGTTTTACTTACTAAAGCATTGTATTTGCATTCTTTAAAAGTTTCAGTTTAATTAAAAAATTATCTCGTAATTATTTTTTCATCTTTAGATTTTGCCAACGCTTGGTTTACCCCCTTTGATATTACATAAATACTACTAATCTGTCTATACATCTTGTTCGTTCAAGTTCCCTGTGAAGATATTATAGTTTTACTTAATTTCTGACGGAATATAGAGATTGCATAATGTAACACGTGTTTACTTTAAGATGCGAAATTGATATTGACGAATGCATTGGAACTCCTTGCGAAAACGAGGCAACCTGCATGGATCTTGTGAACGAACATAAATGTGTTTGTGCAACTGGGTAAGTAAGGATTACTACAATTCCATTACTCAGCAGCAATTTACAAGACTTGAGTGTACCCCGGAGGGTCATTAAACTAATACTTACAATTTAAATTTAAATCTCTGCAAAATGTACAAGCTACGTGGAAAGGCAGTGGATTTGCATTCACCTATTTTTTATCGAGTACGTTCCTAAAAAAGGATAAGGTGCAGCTATGACAAAATTGCTAACAATAACGCGATACACATTGCTGCAGATGACGATTTTATAATGTCATGTGGTATGCATTTGAACAGCAGCAGCATCATAAACGGAAAAACATTTAATTTGTTCAACCTAATGAGTGTTTTTTCCCGTTTAGATATACTGGAGAACATTGTGGCCAGAACATTGATGACTGCGAAGCAAACAACTGCAAAAACGGAACATGTGTTGACGGAATACAGTCATATTCTTGTAACTGTGATCCTGGATTTGTTGGGAAATTCTGTGAAACAGACATTAATGAATGTGCTTCAAACCCTTGCCGAAATGGTGCTACTTGTATTGACGACAGTAACAGTTTTTATTGTGTTTGCCATCCATTTTACGCCGGAGTTAAATGTGAAAAAAGTATGTATAAATATATATATATATACAGAAATCGTGATGTTGCAAAACGCTCGGTGTAATCGGAAGAACAATGATGGTCCCGTGGCAAGAAAGCCTGGATCTGGTAATACCTCCAAAAGGCTGATCTGTGAGAAAGTCTAAAAAAGCTGATTTCACGTGGTCTTAAAGGGTTAAGGGGGAATAATGGTAGAATTATACAATTACCTTTTTATTTACTTATTTCTATAATTTCTGCAACAGCATAAAATTGTCCACGTTTTTAAATATCGTACTGTACACGTATCTTTTTGAGTCTATACAAGTTTGTTGCTATATATCTATTTCAGAAATGTCCCCATGTTTCGATATGGATTTCACCAATGTGACAGAGGCTGGTCATATTGAGCTAGATCCACGTCCTTCTGTACCTGAACTGAATGGATTCACTCTTGATTTCTGGATGAAAACTGATGACTACAATATTGACGCTAATATTGGCACACCTTTTTCATACGGGACTGAGGAAAATCCCAACACCTTGGTTGTTACTGATTACAACAATTTCAACTTAGTAATCAATGATGATATGATTGTATCTGGAGTATCAGCTGCTAACGGTACCTGGCATCACATCTGTATATCATGGACACAAAACGGAGGTAATTGTTCCCATTCGTACTCTTTTTAGGACATTCCCCGTGCAGTACAAACCGCAAAATACATTAATGAATGTTTCGCCTTTACTAGGTTTATGGGAAATCCACTTGGATGGCAAAAAGGCTGCTAGTGGTGACAGTGTAGCGCCTGGTAAGACAGTTGTTGGTGGAGGTAAATTTGTGATCGGACAAAGACTCAGCATTGATGGCGAATTTTATAGTTCTAACGCTTTTGACGGTGTTATCCATGGAGTCAACTTCGGTGACAAACCTTTCCAATGCAATAAAGGGAACTCTGCTTTTGGGTTTATGAAAGGTTGGCCTGACTTTATACAAACGATGATTGGGTCGCAAGTGGTCAAGATATCACGACCTCAGTGCCCTCCTATCGGTAAGTGAAATTAAAATCCACGTACAATATGGGATTTCTTCGTGTCTATTTCATTTCATTCATGTTTCGTTCTGATACTAAATTTATTGTAAAAGAGAAACTGGAAATTATAAAGTTAAAGCACGGTATAACATATCTTTGAATTGATTTTTTATATACTTCTTAATACGGTTATTACAAACCTTTATTTGTTAGTTTGATAAAAAAAACTTACTTTTCTTTGTTTCAGCGGGAACGAACTAAAAAGATGAAACTCGTGAAATTCAAGATGAAAAAATAATGCGACTTCATAGCTATGGACTGTTGTAAAAACATACCACCAACGATGATTTTGCAGTAAAATACAAGTATTGCATTGTGTTGCGTTGTATGCACTTGATTGCCAAATATAGTTCCAACTTGATTTGCAACTTGAATTGTCGATGTTCATGTTCAACATGGTAACAGTGGGGATAGAAGTGTAATAACAAAATATTCAAAACAAATAACCTTGATTGTCATACATGTGTATACTGTTTGCAGTAGACATAAATGAAGTACAAAAGAACAGTATATTTTTAAATGTTGTGTTAGCTTGCTATTGTAGTACTTGTTAAATAGCAATTAAGCTTAAAATAAAATAATAAGCTGTATATTCAGTTTTTTACACACACACTCATACATAGGTAAACTATCTGAAGAAACCGATTGAAGGGACTATGATGGCCCTGACGGACTGTCGTGTTGTCGACTTGTAAAACACAACAATTTAATTGGCGTTTAATGATACCATAAAAACCATTTGGGATACCCTATTTGAAAACCTGGTGGATAAAAGTTCTTTCTAATAATTTGGTTTTGGAGTATTTTTAAATCGCACCAGTACTTTTGGTTATATAGTGAATTTAAGTATTTTGCAAATGAAAACCAAATCTTCACATTTTCTATATTTCCGCTGTCTCTTTGGTCCTGATACATGGAGTCCTTGCTACGTGATTTTTGTTAAGTGTTACAGTTCATGTTGACACAGTGGAAGTACTGGTTGTCTTCAGGAGATATCTGTCCACGACGGTCTCGAAATGTGGAACGATAGTGCAACCCAATAACTATTCCCCCGAGAAATAGAATGCCGATAATTGCAATCACAGTAGCTGCAATTATAACTTCTTCAACTCCTGGTGGCATATCTGAGTTAGTACCTAAAACATTCAATATAAAACATGACGCTGTAACAAATACAGGGTGACCGGAAATAAATGCTCCAAGTTAAAAAATGTATTTTATTATAAAATTTATGTTTTTTTAATATAATTGCCAAATTTACAAAAATAAAGATAATTAATCCCGGCTTTATTTCATTGATAATAGTTATATTCTAAAATTTAGTATGTTTTGATCATTTAATTTGATATAGAAAAACGAAATAGAGCCAAAACAATCTTTTAATCTTGCTTGAAATGTTTATTATTTTATTGTACCGGGACAAAATCCAAGATAGTCGCCATTTTGGGCCCGAATGAATACAGCGGTGTTCATTTGTTATTTAAAAGTTGGAGCATTCATTTACGATCATAGTGTACATGCTAGAAGCAAACATATATAAATATCCAGCATGGTTTAAAAGAACTAATTAAGCAGTCAGGTTTCTTTTAAAGAGTTGTCTAACTAATTTTTTAGCCCAACACCTTGATTATTGAGTAAAATAAGCGACAAAATCAACTTCCTGCTTATATTTTGGCATTTATTTACTTCAAAATGCTACTTTACTGATAACGAACTTCTTTTTTCCTCCAATTTTTGGAATGTGAGGTGCGGCGTCCCATCGAAATGTCGTTTATTTAGTCTAGTGATTTTCAGTGCTTGTGATTTTGAGTGAAATTAAGACCAATAGGTGTCATGTGTAGTCAAGTACCCTCAAAACGGGTTAAAAGTATCAGATTATTACCGTGTCTGCAGGACAACCACTTTTAAACGTCAAAGAATGCCAATATTGGCTTTCTATCATGGATTAGGCTGTGATGTCATAGAATGCCAATTGGCATTCTATGACATCACAGTCCAGAGCCTGATCATTGGCCTATATAATAATTATACAACGGAAATTAATATCGACATTAGGTGTCAGAATTTAAGACAAAACAAATACAAATGTCAGTTATAAAAGTAATGCATACTATTTATAATTTACAAAGTGCAAAGAAATGTAACAACAAATGATTCTTATGCGATACAACGAGAAAACTGCATGCTAAGCCCGGACTATATTTTCACAGCAAACGTCCGTTCACCTCGCGGGTTTAAATTCCAAATTTTGAAGCCAGTCCTTTTTGCTGCTGTTAGTGCAATTCACTAGCTCCCTCCATAATTGTTCATGACCGTACCAACCGCTAAATGAAGTTGTTCGATGTAAATTTACCAGACTTTCGTCAAATATCTATTCCCGGATTGATGTCGTCTGCTTAATGCACAATTGACCCAGTTTTATTTTATTGGCCAATCAGAAGCCAACAAGCTATACCG
>JAOXYB010039507.1:0-12050 GCA_028565635.1 Phoronis ovalis | reverse complement strand
CTGATTCAAAACTAAATCCTTAAAAATTTTACACTCAACTTGTAACAATAAAGCAATATTAAGGATAGTTAAGCAGTGTTCAGTATTGGTAGGGTAAAAAATAGCACCGTAAAATTAAATAGTTGACATACATGAAGCAGGTAAGTTTAATATTGCAAAGGTGATACCATTACCATTATTTTACATCTCATTTTCTTATTATTAACCAATATTCTTCGAGTAACACATATTCAAATCTTGGTGCATTTATATTTCCCGTCACGGTGTAGGTATCACAATCCAAGTAATGTGGTAGTATATGTATTTGACTAAATTTCTTTTTTTTAATTTTCAGTATGAGTACCTATAGGTTTTACTGGATAATCGCTGAGTATTTATTATAAAGAGGGTAGTTGGATTTAATTTTCATGTTTTTGTGCCATCCACATAGTGGCTATAGGCATATAGCCGTAGGCTAGTCAGCGTTGTTGTCATTGTGAATGTATCAAACACTTTTCTGTCTTACAATGAGCTTCAGTTTTTAGCTCCCATTTCGAGAAAGACGAAGCAGTGCATAGATGATTCAAAGGTGGTTCTAAGAAGGCGATAACTTTGTGGGGGTATTTTAAAATGACCTTGAGAAGTAGCTAGGTCAAATGCCGATCCAAATCTTGGACATTTATTGTATCTAGTACGTTCTTTACATATTTAATTATATGGAACTACTTCAGAAATTGCACTGCCAAGATAAAAATCAGGACTACAAGCCACAATATGATGTAACCCTAGGGATGTGATGGGCATTAGACATGACAGATGTCTTGTTGTTTTTTAGGAATAGCAGCATTTAATTTGACAGCACCGGCTCCAATAGTAGAAAATAGTGTTGCCACTCTGACTTGCTCTGTGAATCCTCCAAGTAACAACTTGGATAGTATCAACTGGTATTTCATATCAGATGATGGACCTGTGCAACTGATATATACAAGTGCTTATACTCTTCCTGCTGGTACTACTTATGGACATATTCGAGGAAGAGCAACAAAGACTGAAAGCACAGGGCATATTTCTTTGATTATAAATCCGGCACGTTTGACTGATTCTGGTAGATATCAATGTTCTATTGCAGATTTGGGCCAACGTGCTGTATCAGCAAACATGGTTCTTATTGTTCCAGGTAATACACATAATTTACAAACACCTTTGGAATTTGTACACTGGCTCAAATTACTCTAGTTCTGGATATTTTTGATTGAACATAACTCATATTTATTCACTATTCAAAACCGAGTATTAGGAAAATGTGTGAAGTTACATTGACTTGTTTAAGTGTATAGTCAATTTTCATTTATTATGTCGTAAAGCAGAAGAACAATAATCCCTTTATTTATATATAAAGTGCCGGCGAAAGTCTTGATACCAATAAAATTGCAGCTTACAATAATAGGTATAACAGTGGACTAAGCGGGTAGCTGGTAAAATAGGTCAATCATGCAGAGAAAAGCTTATCTTGATTGGATCAAAAGTTTAATCAGATGTATTTTTTCCGCTCTTGTTAAATTCAAGGAATATAATGACAATTGACTATGGTTAAGCGCAGACGTTAGTTGAAAAGGTATGAAATATTTGCATATATATTTATTCAGACCATTTCATAGCCAAAAAGGCTATACATGCATGCATGTAGATGGCAATAGTGTTATTGTGTTGTACATGGACTTGTGTGAACAAACAATAGTAGGAATTGTAATTAATTATGAAGTATTATTTCATACTTACGTGGTTTTAACCAATCAGCTTCCAGTATTTCTGTGCAGTATATTGCCCGGTGTTAAGCAGGATGCAAAGAGAATAACGAACATGCAGGGATCATATTTCGCGCTCTGGAAAAGAAGCTGTGCATCTTTTTATCATATTTCACGGGCAATTTTGTATGCAGCCACGCGGCAACAAAAAAATAGGCAGTTTTTAGTCCCCTAGTGACTTTACCTTAAAAAGACTACATCGTTTTACATAATAAAGCAACACAATGTCCTCTATATGTACTAAAAACCTATAATATTCAACACTGAAAAGTACACCTTTGTGAAGGCCGCGGGAAAAATCCTTCATCTAAAATCCACGGAATATCCTACTTTTTTACGAGCAACGCAGAATATTTAAAGCGTAAGGCGAAGACAGTTTCATCTCAGTTGCTTTTACTAGACGATATAATGGAACCTGAACAAGCTGTTTTGCGCTTTGCATCTTTGCATGCGGCTTCGACCAAAACGTTTTTTCGAACACTATTTGGCCATATTGTTCTGTTACCCAACTAATATTTCTGTATTGTCCATTCGTACGTCTAGGTAGTGAATGAAATTCTTTCCAATGATATGTTTTTAACCTTTGTGATTCTGTATTAGGCTAGGTTGGATTTTAGATTCACAAAATAAATCATTAAATTGAATAAAATTTATCTAAATACAAATGCACAAAGATGCAGTAATGGACACCCGCACACATATACATAATATTTTCTATACATTAATGAATAATTCTTTGCTTGAAATAAAATAATATGCCAAATGCCTTTTTCAGGGATTGTGCAACAACCCATAATTATGCTTGCTAATGGATCATCTTTATCAAATGATACAGTTGTAGGAGAAACATCAGTAAGCTATATTTATAAGTGTGTCATACGTTCTATTCCTGAAGCAAATATTCAGTGGAAGAAAATTGTGGTAAGTGTATTAGTTTGCGCTGCTGCATTTTGCATTCTCTTATCACAAATTATAAACAGTTTTCAAATGAAATTCACAATAAGTTTATTTGATAGGTTCAGTCATTGGTTCTGTAAACATTGATGTAATATACTTTTAGAACCATCACCAGTCAGATGATTTTGTTCCTTTACTAAATATTTAATTCTTTTCGTATCAGCCTTCACCACATTCAGGTTATTTAATTTTTATGCCCATCTCACATATTAATGAAATGGACATATATGATATCGGCGTTGTCAATGTCATCCATAACATTTTCTTTGTCTTGCGATAAAACAGCTTCAGGTTTTAACCATTTAGCTTAATATTTGGCATGGTAAATACAGGTCAAAGTGCAGGTCAGTTGTAATTTTCACCTTGATTACTTCCACTATGGCCGACTGGTAGCCAAGTTTATTTCCGATAAGGCATGTCACTTTGTGCCAGTTGCGTTGACTTGAAGCCAAAGGATGGTGGGCATAATGGAGTAGATGACATTGTACTATGACCTCGAAAAGTGGGTCAAATGCCGATCCGAAACGGTGACATTTTTTGTTGTGCTTAATTAACACATTCTCACAATTACTGCTTCAAGTTTTATCCAAACAACTTCGTTTTATATACAAGGTAAACACAGATCAAAGTACAGGTCGATTATAATTTTGACCTGGATCAGTTCCAAGATGACCAACTGGTGGCCATGTTTATTCTCGAGATTGTGCGTCACAGTTTTTATCCGGTCAACTTCATATTGGGTACAGAGTAAGTACGAGTCAAGGTACATGTTAGATTTAATTTTGACCTGAGTTACTTCCAATATGGCTGACTGGCAGCCATGTTTGTTCCCAAAAGGGCATGTCACGTTGCACCATTTTCCAGAAAGATGAATCCTTGACTGGACGATTTGAAGGTGGATTCACAAAGGCCATAGGTTGGTGGGAATATTGGGCTAGGTGACATTTTAAAATGACCCGACAAGTAGGTCAAATAATATAATACATACATTCTTGCCTTGATTGTTTTTATTTCAAAACTGAAAAATACTATATGATGAACATCATATTGTCACTCGTACAAAATGTTTTGTTGAAAAACATAATTATTAAAATTATTAATCATACTGCAAGGTGAATCATGTCTGTATATCTTTCAGAACAATGTTGAAAATCCACTTAATGTCACAATTGAAATTGAAGCTCCTCTAGAAAGAATGAATGAAAGTGATTATTCCTATACAGTATCTCGTACTTTAACCATCACGCCAACTGGGGAAGGAAATGAGATGATAGTTACATATGTCTGTAGCATTACTGGTGACTTTGGTATGCCTGTTGATACACCAACTATTAAGTTCATCTTACCTGGAAGTGAAAGTGAGTGTTATTTTATCCTATTCTCTGAGTGGAATTAGGAATGTCACAAAATTACTTTAACCAAGAATTTTTGTTATTTTATTTTAACATAGCAAAAATTATCCCATATACTAGTCAAAATACTGCAAGGATTATATAATGAGGTTTGAAAAAATATTCCGACTGAGAGAGTTCAAAGTTTCAGTAAATGCAAAAATTCGTAAACCAGGCCTACATTTCTTGATATTTATGTACATATAAGCCTTTTACCAGGAGTAAATTCACGGGGGCGAGATAACAATTTAATTTGTTTTGGTGATGCAGACAGGTGGCTACCTGGAATCAATGCTGGTGTAGCCATGGTACCTGATGTTCTATCTCCTGTGGTTGCAATCATTTCAATTGTCATTTCCCGTAACTCCTTAATTTGTGGGAAAGCTCTTGATTAACCTGCGGTAAATTCAACACAGATATTTATACTTTATGATGTGTTGCTGAGTTGACTGGCTCTATTGAACGAGATGTAAGCCATCGAAGTAAGATGGCTTTGTCCATAAGCTTCATTGGAAGTTCGATAAGCATCATGATAGGACATATTTTTAAAAATATTTGCTCATCAACAACCAAAATCAAGGGATATTATTTATAAAAGAAAGTTTAGTTTGCTTCGGAATAAGCTAATCTTTTCCTTTCAGAAGGTAAAAAGGAAGCAGATCCAGGCTGTGCCGGTGGTATAGCTGATGGCTGGTGTGTCCTCGCTGCAAGTGCTGCCATTGCTGCATGGTGGTGTATATAAATATCATTTCAACAAGAAGGCGGCTGTAAAAACTGGTGATCTAGAAGAAGGTCAGGAAGGTCTTAAACTGCATGGACGATGGCAGTGTCAGTACTGCTAAATTACCAGAGTAAACATAGTGTACCACATATGCTAATGTACTGGAGATATATATATAATGTATATAATTTTTCAATGTGCCATTTCCTTTTTAGTTTTATATTAAGATGTTAGAATAACTTTTTAGCCTTCAAAAATGATCTGCATGTGTGATGTGGTCGGAAAATGAGAGCTAAGAACTAGAAGCATGAATGAAAATTAACAAAACTTTTGTATTCTCACATTTCTGTGTCATCTTAAAAACCATATGCATTTTTAATGTTTTAGTTGAAAAAATGTTGAAATTTTGAAACTTTTTTTATCATGATAAGTGATATAACACCTATTAAACAGGATTTCAGAATTTTTAATGTGCCATTTTGCTACCTAACTAATATCAGTTGCCATTAGTAAACAGCTATGTTATGGTGTTAACTTTATAAAGAGCACTGTTTGGTGTTTAAGCAATATTAATTTTTAGTTCTAGTAGTAATAATTTAAATAGGAAATTTGTATTTGGTAAACTTGAAAATTGTTTCAATAGGTAAAAAATTTCATTGGATTAATAACCGTGAACTAGAATTTTTAAAAAATAACTTGAAAACGCTTTTTGGTTCAAGTGCCATTATTTTTGTCAGTAGTAATTTTTGTGAATTGTGTGAACTAAGTTTTAATTAATTTTAAAACTATATGTATTATATTAATATTTAATGCAGTTCATAAATAAATATTTTTTAATTATCTAATATATATATATATATATATATATATATATATAATTGTTATTTTTTTATCTCTTGAAATACACTTATAAAATTGTTAGCTAAAGTGCTAGTTTTAGCACATCTTCCGTAAAATATAGTGAAAATGGTAGAGGTGCACATGTTCTGAATGATCGGGAAACTAACCGCTCAAAACCCGGGAGGGTACTTGACAAAAATGTTGGTAGGGGCGTGCGGCCCAGGGTAACAAAAAACCGACTCTGGTAAATAAAGGTCACCAAGAAAAAACCTGTCGTAAATGAAAAAAACATGAAAAATATACCCTGTTGTATTCATTCAGAATCCTGCGAAAAACGACAAAACTACACAAAGTTAAGACAACAATGTACAGTATGATCAAACTTTGCCTTTTTAGTGACAAAAATAAGACATAGCTGGTCATTGCCTGTAAAGGGAATGAGAGGAAAGATTTATATTATCATCAATGTATTACCAAATACTAACCAGTTGGACTAGCTGTGACTTTATAAGGTTAATTTAAGCCTTAAGCCTGAAAAATCCGCAGTTATTGTATCAAAAAAGTGGTATTTAGTTGCAATATTAATCGCAGGCTAACACCGAAAGCAAATCATGCAAAACCCCTTAACATTTTGAAATGACCTGCTTTAATAGTAACATCGTTCGAATATCAAAACCAAGAAACAGCAAGTTTGAAAGAACACACCTCAACAGTGATCTGCACATATTGTCATAATTGGAAATTCAGTCCTAGAGGTTCTCCTTATTGCTCAAGGAGTTACACGGATGGTAAGTTTTCAAATTTTGTTGTGAAATTTAGCATCCTGAGAAACTTTTTTTTTAACACAAATCCAAGATAGCGCATATATTCACTACCCGCATTTAATTCTGCAATCAATACATTGTCTTCCACCAGATGGCTTTATCTACCGCCAGTCTTCCACCAGGTAGCTATCCTATGACGATTAAAATTCAAGTTAGTTCCTTTTTTCCTTTTTCAAAAAGGAAACATAATGCGCGTAATTCTTCCTTATACGATTGAAGGTTTCAGAAAAGAAAAGAAACCTTTTCAAACCGAATAACGAAAAAGGAGCCAATTGGGAATGTGCATTCTTGTTTCGCTAACCACCATTATAATTATCCAGTACATGAACACGAACCAGTACACTTGATTGAATCGCACTGCTTATTTGAATATGAGCTTAATTATCTCATCAGGCATTGACTAAAATGGTAATAATAGTGATCGCATGTGAACTCATCTTTTCATGATCAGGTATTTATGATGTGCACAAACATCGAATTGGAATCCGCTCACATTCATTGTGTGACACAATACTACATGTGAGGATACTTGGTTTTCTTGCTGACACCCGCTAAGGTCAAACTACGAGGTACAATCGGCTATAGTGAACTTATAATGGGGATTTGCAAAACAGGAACTTAAGAAAACAGCTAGGTCCACCAATTCTGAAATTTGAAATTATGTTACCGCTCGTCAGGTCGAAAAAAAATTCATAATTTTCCACTAAAACGTTAAAAATAACAAGACATAGGAGAGACGGTTATACTTGTCTTATCACTTTATAAAATATCATGAGCAAATTAAACTATCAATTATAATTATAACAGGGTAATATGTCGTGGATATATAAATCACAACCTGAGGCTCATAAAGTACAATCATTTGATACGCATTATCTTCAGTTGCAAGGCTTTACACGTTTGTTACAAACAGAGTTTCAGAGAAGAAACTCTTGTGTTCAACTTTTATTTCAGAATATGAAGTTGGTTTACTGGATATAAACTCATATCTTGTCTGAATGGTATGGATAAGGCAGACTGATAAAGGTTAGCAAATAGTATAAACAAAAACATACATATATGTTGGTGGTACTCAAAATAGGTGACACATTTGATGATTTGTTCATGCGATATCACGGTAAGAGAGGTGTGATTGCGGAGTTGTTACATTGATCGAATGACACAATTAAAAAACATACATTTTTGGAGTGTTACATAAAACGTCGTTTTATTTAAAGTCGAGCAAATTCTTTGTTTATGATCAGTTTAACATACTAAGATATAATTTTTGTACTCAGAATACCTCATGTCATGGATTTTTTTATTACTTTGAGCAATAAATACGCTTATGTTGGGTTCCCGCGTTGTAAGTGCGTTAACTCACTCCTTTACGACTAATAGTAGATCATAAGCAGCGCCGACTGGAATTTTTAAACAAACTATAAATCTACTACATAATAGGTAGAAGAGGAGACTTCGTGATATCATTGCCTTATTAATTTGTGCACAAGCAGTAATTCAATATTTTATGACTTTGATAATAGCTTGTAAATATAATTTAGATAAAACTAAGAGGCAAACGTTTCTACAATAATAAAATTTGTCACAAATTTTAATAAAATCTTGGCATAAATTAATTTTAAAATATATTTATGACACTTCTTTTATCATAGGCTTTTGTAATTAAATTTTCGTGACAAAGGCTATTATTTATGCGCAGGAGCATTTAATAACGTGTCGCGCGTAAGGTATCCCCCATTTCAACTGCCTTTATATATAGTGCTGTTTTTTATTTGCTATGTTCAGACTGCTGCATACCATACTTTTCGCATGGTCAATGCTATTTGTATATTTAATTTCTAGAATGTCGGAGGAAAAGGCGCGACAACGCAGGCTGCGAACGAGCTTCACAGAGGAACAGTTAAAAGATTTAGAGGATACATTTTCCGTAACTCATTATCCTGATGTTGACATGAGAGAAAAATTGGCGAAAAGGACGGGAATTCAAGAAAGTCGTATACAGGTATGTACATAAAATAAACTTATTTCTAATATGCTGGGTCTTGTTCACATCACCAGATAACTGTTCGCAAATGGTCCATAGCTTTAATTTACACTGTGAAAGCCCACCAATTAAAATGATAGTATGTTTACAAATAATAAACAAAACACACCTAAGATATAAGTATGAGAAAAACACATCGTACTTAGCACAATATCTGTTAGGCAGAATGTAATTCCTTATATAAGAGTACTACAATGTAGATTTTTTTAATGCAAAAAAGACTCCGCTAGGTCAATGAGTTGGATGCATCATGACTGCTTATTTGTGTGTTGCCGACGGGTGTACCGAATAAGTAAAACAAGCAAAACAAGCTAGAAAAAGAGATAAAGCTACTTTTTTGTTTCTTTTTTAACATAGATATGGTATCAAAATAGACGAGCCAAATGGAGAAAGTACGAAAAACTAGGTAATTTCGGAGGTTTGCAAGATATCAAAGAAGGTGCCACTATTGTACCTGCACCTAAGAGCACCTGTACTTTAAAAGAAGCCGTTACTATGGTAAATACCTTGTAAAACTCTCTTGGCCCTGTATTTATTATTTATAAGGACTATATTAAGCAAGTATACGTGTGATGTCTCACCTGTAGAATTAATGTAATTAACCTATTGGGAGATTAATATACAGTTAAAATATCTCGCGTTGCGTAATTTATCAGAACGGAACATAGAACATGTTATTTCTTAGTTCTGAACCTAAGTGATAACTGATGGATTGGAAAGTTTTAACGTAGATATAGGATAAGTATATTAACATTTCTGGAGTAAGATTAAATGTTAACCATAAACGCTGGTAAATCCACTTGTCCACCTCTGACTACTCATCACAAGTACAACTACACCAAACTTTTATAAGATAAACTAAGAATCAATATAATAATTCACATTTGTCACGTGCACACTTTTTCTATTATAGACTTCAAAAAAGCATAATAGTGCTAAGCTGTGTACCAATGGATCGACGATTTCAGAGTGTGTTATTTCTTCATTCTCGCCCGTCAGTGTAAGAGCTCCATTACCGATAGTTGCATCTCCCAGAATATTTTCGCTTCGATCTGTGCCCTATGTAAATGGTAGCGACGCTTATTCGCTTGTAGAAGAAAGCGCTGTACCATGCATTACTAATGGCTGTAAAAACACAATTTCAAAGAAAAGTTGCTTTACAGATTTGCCTGAAATGAAAGCACCACCCGCAAATTTGGAACAAACAAAACCAAAAACTATGCCCAAAAATACACTGCGTTGTAAAGGTGGGATAACAGAAGACGAATCATGCAGAACGGAAACTACTAAGACGAATTCACCAAGGTCGTTACCACATATCGACTACACTGTATCCAAATCTTCTTTAACAGGCAATAATTGTACTAGACAGTTTGTGGCAGGAATGAACAACATCGTTCCAAATGGGTTGCAGCCCCTACCAGAAACCGTGCGGCATTCAAGTATAGCAACTTTACGTATGCGAGCAAAGGAACACGAAGCTGCATTAGAAATGCAATTTATGTATAAATGAAATGATTCCGTGTATTAATTTAAAATAGACTGTCCAGGAAAATCATTTTAGTAAATGTTAAATTACTTGCAAAAATTTGCTCTTTTCTTTGATATATGGTAGTGCGTTATCACCTGCGTGGGTAAATCTTCATAGCGGCCTACTGTAATCTCATCATCTCATCTTCCACCATTATCTGCAGTTTAGTATTTACATATTATAAACAATCTTTATCTATATTAGGCTTCTGCAAGATGTCACAATTTGAATTAAACGGCCGGGAATTAACCTTTCTTAGGTATGCATTTTTTATTTTATGCCAATATACATGCAGTGGTAACTTCAAGTTCTTTGTTTCAAAAGCACGTTTACTGTACTAAAATCATACGAGGTATTGAAACATGATACACTAAGCTGATTGAGTTTGCTACATTTATGCAAATGTCAACATAGCCAGCTGAATATTTTTATTAATAATACTAAAAACTGAGATACACACCACTAGGTGGCGCAACATATCAATTTTCTGATTGGTTATTCACATATGGTCTTTAGACCTGTAATAAAGCTGTTCTCATTCGAATTAAACGTCTTTCACCATAGCCATAGACATAGATAGCTAGGCAGTCAATAGATAGGTGAGTCTGGGAAATGTACAACTAGGGATAACCCATGCAATGTTTAAATTTAACGATATATTTCATGAATCCCAGAACCGATACGTGAATTTTCTTCTGGGTGATTATTTGTTAGTTTAATATACCGCGGAACTGCTCAATTATTAAAGTACTAGTGCTATGAGGAGTATGAGGAAAAGATATTAATCAAAAGTATGACAGAATGCTGAAAACCATAAAAAGTTACTTCAGAAATTATGGATAAAAAGAGTTATGTATTCTGCTTGTAGTAGAAGAGGTATGTAACAAAAAAAATGTCATGTCAAGGCCTTAATTGTATATAACTGTTTGTAAAGAAGCAATCTGTAATATCGTTCAGCCATAGCCAAATGTTTTATTTCAATTTCCATTAAAAAGCAAGCATTATTTACAACTATGAGGATCGAAACCAAAGATTTCGAACCTAACTCAAATAATTAAAATAAATCAATTAACTTTTAAGCATTAAAATGTTTCTCAATTTCTTCAAATCAAGTTTTCTTCATCAATAAAATGTTATCTCTTGCCCCTTGTCATTCTTGATTTTTATTTTCTTTCCGTACAGATTTGGTGGAATTAAATAGTTTTTTGAATTCGTACTCCACCATGTGCTTTGCTAGAAAAGAAAAGCTTCATGTCTGACAGTATCTATGTGTATCAACCCTGGGAATATGGTACTTGTGGAAAGGATGGATGATCACACTTGAAAGAAAAAATTAAATGAAAGAAGAAACTTTTCAACCCTGCATCTGTGTGTTACTTGTCAAGTTATGAATTTGGTACACGTTGGGAAAAAGTATGGCATGAGCAACAAGATATATGTTAGTACTGTGCTCTCAACTTCACTTCCACTGCCATTCAACAGTAATTTCATTGCGATTGCCAGACTTATGTTTAGAGATTGTTTTACTGTTGAATTTGCACTATGAAACTTGTCCCTTATGAAAGAAGAAACATTTAGCATTGTGTAGAATTATGAGAAATTTACATTTAAAACTTACAGTACATGGTAAAAATATGCTTATATTAGACTGTGTATATTGCATTTTCAGTAGTATCAGTAACACACTGTTATATGCTTTCAGATCAAGACCATTACAGTTTCCTTCCTTAATTTCTGTTATTTGACCACTGTATTTTCAAGCATGAAATGATATTTGTACAAAATTATTACCTGTAAAGAGGATCAGTATTTGTGGTCTTTGTTCTTGGTACCAATTTCCACGGAGGATATGAGTATATGCTTTTAGATACAGACGTAGAAGAGGCAACTGTAGGTATATGACAACTTTGTAAGGTTGCTGCTGAAGTGGTCAATGCAGAAGCAATTGGTGCCTGTTG
>JAOXYB010039506.1:0-28155 GCA_028565635.1 Phoronis ovalis | reverse complement strand
CTTGGGAAATTAAAAAAAAAAATTCTGGGTAGTGGGGGTCCATTTTAATTTTAAATTCCAGGTGGTGGGTACCAGAACAAAAAAAGTGCCTTCCACCCTCCCGTACAATTAAAAGCGGAACAGCCCTTATATGTTAATGCTCCATTTTGTCAGCAGTCTCCACTTTATTATGAAGAGTTCGCACTTTATTAGTATATGAAGAGTTCACACTATTTTCCTTGTTTTTGCTATGATTAGTCAAGTCTTGATGAAATCGTTTCTCTACTATATTCAATATATATAATAGATGTCAAGATGCTTCCTCAAGTGTGACAAAATTGGTGAAGAAAGTACAGAAACTAAGTCCAGCTAATGAACCAACGAAAGTGACAGACTTTAATGGAAAAAAAGAAACTGAGATAAAAAGACTAGAAGGTCTGCAGGTACTGTAAAATGTTCACAATTCAGCAATTTTTGTCCTTTTTGATATGGGACCCTGTGCCTTTTTATATGGAGTTTTTAGCAACAGGAAAATTAAAACTGGGAATTTTAAAACATGATTGTTGTGCCATAAGGAATGTAGTATGATGTCAAATTAAGCTTCTGATATCAGATAAGGAAAATACTGGGGTATCTAGCTTTGGGAATGACATGTAATTTCTGCCCGAGTAATTGTTTTAAGTTTTCTGTAGCATGCTTAATACTACTTACTTATAAAAAATACAAATGTGTGTATGTTGGTTATGTGACCAAGATTAATACATAGTGCAGTGTGTGAAATATACTGATCCCAACCTTATTAGGTACAGTTATTTGCGTTTGATATTTCACAGTTAAGTAGTGCCCTTCTAATTTGTTTTATAGAATAAGTTAAAAATAATAATGGATAAAGTAGAACCAGATGAAGTTGAAAAACAATACTTTGAGAAGGTAAAGAAGAATGATGTTAGCATCGAGGACAGTGAATCCATGGCTGATGGTATGTTTATGAAGAATAATTCTTGTCATAAATTATATAACCATTTCACCATTACATTACCAGTCTAAATAGTTAGATTACGAAACTTTGCGAGTGACAATTTTGATTGGTGTAAAAAGTTCCACTTCTGAAGTTTTACTGCTGGTTGTTTCTGCCTGGAAAATTTTGTCTAAGTTTTAGATGTTCTGATGGTAATAATGTTTTATTGTACTGGTGTTTTGCTCAGAAATGTGTGGATATGTGTATATGTGCAGTATATCTACCCTCTTTTGACTAGAAATCTCTCATAGTTGCTTCTTAAAAACAGAAGGCAAGGATTTGTATTTCAACAATTGTTATAAATGCATGCTGCAGAAAGTTTCTTGTTTTGATTTGTTATATTTGTATGCATTTTACCTTAGTCGGTGGTTTCAGTTGTACCAATGTTGTAGAGGGTGGTTATGAAATCATAGCTAGCAGTTCTAGAAATAATAATAGTCAGACATCTATCGATAATAGAAGGCGGGGGAGACCAAAACGTAAGTAAAGAAATACATGGTGCAAACTGAACACATCTGGCACCTTACATGTGAAGTAACATTTAAATCATAATACTATAAACAAACGTGACAACAGCATTTCTCTTTATTTCTTACACAAACTGTCATTTAAAACCTTCACTGTTCTAAATATTTAACTATTCTTTGACTTTATTCTTCTTTCCTTATTATGCATTCACTTATTTTTCTGCTTTACTAAAATTCTTATGTGTACCAGGCTGGCCGAGGGATAAATCTATATCCCCGTATGCAGAAAGGCAAAAGGTGCTGGAGAGTAAGGTACCACATCCAATGAATCCTAACCAGAGACGAGGTAGGCTAGTTTTTTAGTATTAACCATATAACAAGTACAGCTCAATTTCAGACACTTATTAGCTGTTGTTGAAATTCACACTGGATGAAAAACAATTACGTAATCAGTAACCAAACAAAATGGCACAAAACATAAGTTAGGGCACAGATAAAAGAGCGGAATACAAAACTAGTGCATACTAAAATAGCAGATTCAAGAGTGCACAAGATTGAACTATCCCCTATACTGCAAGGCAATGTAAGTTATTGCATGTCCCTGTATTGTTATGTATGCATTGTTCTTTGTATTGCATCACAGATTCTTTATGTCTATAACATATATACTTGTGCTTATGTCATATCAATTGTTATTGTAAAATATGGCAAACCAATGAGAATCAAGATTGTATCGCTAAGTAAATGCCAACTGATGTACAGAACTTGTGAATCAATAAAGTTCTAACTGTTACATATATCCCTAACTTTATTTTAAATTATACTGTTCTGTTTTCTTTCTTTATTACTAATCAGCTCTAACAATCATAAGCCACTTTGCCTGGAGGCAATTTGTACTGAATTTCCACTTCAAAGATCTGCACTCTCGACGTTGCGGAATCTATAAGCCACCGCCCAAAGTCATCTACACCACTGGAAAACCACCCATTCCATCAGCATCTGAGCTTTCTGCTATGGGAGAGCCATTATCTACGCCTGTAGAGTCTAATACTTCACTTAATGAAGAACAAAAATCACTTCATGCTACAACATCCATGCAAGAAACACCTGCAGAAAAACCTAAATCTGTTCACGCTACTAAGTCTGTTTCCTTTGCTGATGTATCCGAGGTTTTGCCAGCTAAAAGAAAAGTTTCTAAAAAACGTAATTCTAAAACCAACCCACCCAAAAAAATATTGAAACTTAGCAAAACAACAAAGGTAGAGAAGAATAAACGATTTTTGACTCCAAAACAAATTGACTGGAGTTTGCATAAAACATGGGTGTCACCTGAAGGAAAAAAGACGCCATATCCTGTCCAAAATTATGATATAAACCAACACATCAATTACTTAAAGAATGTTCACCCAGGTCTTGGATCAGACTGTGATGAAATACAGCAGTGTAAACGAACAAAGAGAGGCAACAAGATTCAAATGTTATTACCCCCAAATCAGTTTTGGAAGGGTAAAGAAAAAATGTGGCTAGCACCAGATGGTGCTACGAAACCATACCCTGTACAGAATTATACCCCTGTCCCTGTCGCGTATTCGGATACAACATCTGAAACTGCTAGTCGTGGTCCTTCAGCGTGCGGTAAGTGAGTCAGATCGAAGTCGTCACACCAGGTATGCTATATTTGCTGATAAGTTGTATGAATGTTAGTACTAACAGTTTGGCACGGAAGTTACATCAATATGATTAAATTGTAGTGGCTTACAGGTAAGTAAATGGTTTTGGCTTGTAATGGCACAGTGGTATCAATAGTATTATTGATCCAATTGCAGGTTTTCAACCTATAATGCATTACCTATGACCTGCCATATTCATTTTGCAGTAATACTTTAAAAATTCTTTTGCAGATGAGGAAGAGGAGGATGAGGAAGTAGAAGGGGAAGAAGATGAATATACAGATGAAGAGGTTGGTTTATTATACAGATAATGTACACCATTTACTTACTGTCTTTTACTTATAGTATGTAGCCAGATTCAAGTACCTTGGTTCATATATTATTGTTTATATCTTGTTACTTGCATGCTGTCTGTGGAATATAGCAGCTGTTATCTGTACAAATGTTATTTCTGTTCAGCTTGCATAAAGCTTTTTAGAAAAAAGTGTGCACACACGATACACCACTACTCCAAAACGACATTAACAAATACGTATAAACTGCATGTACTGAATTTAGAAACTATTAGTTTAATTATAATATTATTTTTAAAATAAAAATCGGTGAAAAATATCTTTTTTAAAAATTGGCACTGTCTGTACGTAGTTTTACAGTCCTGGGCTCAACTGATTGTGTAAGTATATATATATTTGTTAATAAGCTAATATTAAATTTACACTGCAGGAAGATGAGGAATTGGAAGACGAGGAGACTGAATATGAAGACGAAGAGGATGTTGATGATGAAGAGGAGTCTGAACTTGATGAAGAGGAGACAGGAGCTGAAGACGATGATGATGACAGTCAGATGTCAAATTCATCAACAACAAAGGTAAGCTTCACAATTCTTTAGTAGAAAAATACAAAAGGTCTCATAGTGTACTATAATTATTTAAAATTTTAATAAGAATGGCTTGCTTTTATTTCGAACTATAAATGAAATATGCTGATTTCTGTCTTCAGTAATGCTGTTCAAAGACATTGTCTTTAGTTTGTATATGCCTAGACCAGCGAACAAGTATCATTCTACTATGTACCTCTGTTTTTGGGTTCAGTGTGAAGTTATGTTTTAACATAAACCTTGTAGGAAAATGCTTTCTTACCGGTAAGCCCCTGGTGTGTTTAAAAAGACAAACTTTTGCATAAAGTATGCTGAAATTTGTGCAAGTCATAGAGTGTGTAAAGTTGTTTGGCAAATTGTACTTAAATTATATATTAACTTTTAAAGCTTACTAACATACTGAGCTTATGAAAAAAACATTATTTATTTCTTTAATTAATTTTTATGATTTCAAACTTGTATAAGCATTTCTTGGTAAATATTGTTATGCTTAATAAAAAATGCTGAGCTTGGGTATGTGGTGCCTTTTTTAATTTTGTGTTTATCTCAACTAAGCACTAAATATCTGATGTGCATTGTGACAAATTCAAAATGTCAAACATTTTCAAAGATAAGATATGTGACATTTCAAAACTGAAGCAGCAGATAATGAATTTGTGGACATTTTGAAGTTACTGTAAATTGGACAATATCTGAAGATTAATGTACTTGTTGCTTTAGCTAATGTTTTAAATTAAAGTATTTTTGTGCAGGTAATCATTAAATCAAACCATGCAACAGTGAAATATGTTTAAGTATAATGTCAGCTGATGAACATGTGATTGTTACTAACAACATCTCTTTGATCACTGTATATACCAATCTCAAAACTAGTTTGTGACTCATATTTCACCAACTTATTTTCTGTTTTAATATATTTGTTTCAGGTTGTTCAGTATGAAGCTATGAGTAGTTACAAAGCGGAACAAGAAGGTGACTTAAGTTTTGAGCAAGGAGATATCCTGACACTAGTGGGTATCAGGTAAGAAATAGGTTAAACTGTGTTTTAAACTTTTAAATGCTACCCCAAGGGCTGGTAATTCACACCTAACTTTTTCCCTATTTGTAAAGTATGAGACCGTAAAATAAGGACAATAGAATTTCATAATACTTGCTTGGCAATAAACATAAAATGTCAGTTTATTTAAATGCTGTAACAGTTTTAACCAAACTATATTTGCATAATATTTAATGGTCCAGATCTTAAAAGATATGATAAATAGATATTGACAGATTGTTTCAAGTTAGCATACATGGGGGCTATAGGGGGGTATCGCAAGCAGCGAGCATTGCCTTTTGGCGACCATTTTTTTTTTTTGCATTGTTTTTGTAATTTTGGCAACTAATTTGTTTTGTCGAGTTTTTTTTTTTTTTTTTTTTTTGGTTGTCGATTTGTTAAGTGCGAGCAGCAAGCATTGCCAATTTTTAAGTGCGAGCATTGTACCCCTACCCCTCCTCATACATGTTTGTACCTAGAAGTTCAAGGTCTAACCATGGATGCAATAATGTGAAATCGCAGTCCATATTACAAAAAAATTATTAGACAAGACATCATTTCAAGTATTGCATGGAATAAGTTCTATACTGTTATAAGAATATCTACTAGTTATAAACATTTTTAGCTGTAAAGATCAAAGTATTTCCCTCATATGCTTTTTGGAGCTGACAATCTATGACTGAGCTTTGAATGCTAAAACATAGCGTGACAAGACTTTTTTGTATAATTTTTTAATTATAATATTAATTTATGTAATATATTCAGTTTAACTGGCATAGTTTGAGTTACTGTTCACAGATAAAATACTGTTTCGAAAGACACTTAATATGAACATTCCAATTATACTGGAAATGCTTGTACAGATCCAAGCAGTTTTCATGTGTTCCTGAATTTGGTTCATCTGTAAAATTATCATTTCATTAAAAGAAACATCACATTGTGATGTATTCTACAGAAAGTTACAGTGACATTACTTTTATTCTATGTTGAGCATTCTTACCAATCAGCAAATAACTATTACAATATATTAATTCTTTTTGTGGAAATACTGAAATTTAATATGAAATGCTGAAGTTGTTAAGTCAAGTATAAGGCAGCATTAAAACTTTGTGATAAGAACATAAATTTAGCTTGTATACCTGGGTTCCACATGCTGAATGATGAAACAGCTTGTATCTTTTCTCCTGTTGCCTCCCATATCCAATTGTCTTCAGTTATCTTATCATGTCCACCTACTCATCAATTACCACTCGGAATATTAACGGTAGCATGTGTGTTGGACTTAACAAGATAGTCCTTTTGACTCTATAGTAGCAAGGTGGGCTCCATCAGCATGGCAACGGGTCACTGCTGTGTTCCAGTCAACAGGAGTGGTGTAGAACTTGTAGCAGGAATCGCCATTCTTAATATATCCTGCAGTGGGACACATTGGGTCAAACTTGGATTTCAAATATGTATCGAATTTTAATCATGTTTGCTGGGTGGTTTTACAGGCCTGTTGATTTGTACTAGCGATATTTGTCACCGCATACTGCAAGGTATTCAATCGTTGATTTACCAGAGTCTCTAAAGCCTTTAGAGAAAAATTTGTTGAATTTCACCACTGTGATTGGACTGTATGGTCCCATTTGCTGTGTAACTTTGTAATGCAGAAGTCACTGCGACAATCAGTAGTAGCTGCAGAAACATTTTACCTTGTACTATCTAGGCAAGCTGTAAGGTCATTGTCACCTGCAGATTGCTTTATGTTAAAGCTTGTCTTACGAAGTAAGAGTAACTTCCTATGATGTCAATACAGGGGGCTCATGTATAAAGTCCAGGAGGACCAGGAAAAGGTAACATACTATCCTTTTCAGCTATTCAAATCCAGAAAATGATCAGTGTTTTATATGTATCTTTATAATAAATAATTTATTATAAATAATCCTGTTTTTCATAAAAAAATGTATGTTTAGTGAGTATGTTCACCTACTGGAATAGCATGAACTTTGAGTCAGTCTGAAAGGGTATGGTTCTTGGGACTTGTTCTTTGAATCAGTCTGAAAGGGTATGGTTCTTGGGACTTGTTCTTTGAGTCAGTCTGAAAGGGTATGGTTCTTGGGACTTGTTCTTTGAGTCAGTCTAAAAGGGTATGGTTCTTGGGACTTGTTCTTTGAGTCAGTCTGAAAGGGTATGGTTCTTGGGACTTGTTCCAGGAAAGGGTAGTCATTTTCAATTTTTCAAAATTTAGAGACATAGCTTCAAGTCAGCATATTTGTATTTAAAGATCATGAATATGTATGAAATCGTAAGTCTATATCACAAAAACTGTTATGCAAGACATTGTTCCAAGTATTGTATGCAACATATTCTGTATTCTAGTTAATCCATGTAGTAGTTATAAACATTTTTAGCTCCGAAGATCAAATTATTTCCCCCAAATGAGTTTTGGGTTTAACAACCTATGACTGGACTTTAAATGCTTGTCTAATTAAACAAAAGTTCAGAGTGAAAATTTTTTTAAAATTTTAATATACATCTAACTTATCTTGCTTAACTGACATGCTTTTATTTACTGTTCGCAAATGAAATATTGTTCCAAATCACAAACATGAGAATTCCATTCGTACTTGAAAGTCTTGTACAGGTCAATGCAGTTCTCAAGTGTTCCTCCATTTGGTTGGCCTGTAAAATTATCATGATTTCATTAATTGAAAAGAAACATCACATTGTTCCATAGTGCACAAAAAATTCTTGTGTCACTGCTTATTTTATGTTCTATACTGAGCATTCTTACCAACCTGTAAATAACTATGATACATTATAGTATATTATTTCATTTTGTGGAAATATTGAAATTTATGAAATAAATCAACAAATAATAGCTTTACGGTAAAAACATAAATTTAGCATATGTACCTGGGTTCCAGATAGTGAAGGATGAACCAGCTCCAATTTTTTCTCCTGTTGACTCCCACACCCAATTGCCTTCACTTACTTTATCATATCCACCGACCCACCAGTTGCCACTATCCATGTTAATGATAGTGTGTATGAGGGACTTAACAAGGTATTCTTGCTCTTCTTTTGACTCTATAGTAACTAGGTGAGCTCCATCAGCATGGCAACGGGTCACTGCTGTGTTCCAGTCAGCAGGAGTGGTGTAGAACTTGTAGCAGGAATCACCATTCTTAATATATCCTGCAGTGGGACATGTTTGGTCAAACTTGGATTTCAGATATCTGTCTAATTTTGAGCATGTTTGCTGGGTGGTTTGACAGGCCTCTTGATTTGTTCTGGCTGTCACCATATATTGCAAAGTGTTTAATCTTTGATTTATCAGAGTGTCTAAAGCCTTTAAAGACAACAAAATTTGTTCCATTTCACCACTGTTGTTGGACTCTTCTGCCCCATCTGCTGGTCTAGGTGTGACTTTGTAACTGTGCAACAGAAGAGCCACTGCTACAATCAACTGCAGCTGCAGAAACATTTTGCAACTTGAGGAGTCTAGGGAAAATGTGAAGTTATTGTCAGCAACCGATGATTTATGCTCAAATTTATATTATTAGATAAGAATTACTATATTTGTCAAGTTCACCTTTCTGAAGAATAACTTCCTATGAAGGTCAATACAGGGGGCTCCTTTTGGAAGGGTATACTTTTCCCTTTTTTGTCCAGGAGGCCCAGGAAAGGTTATCCTTTTCAGCTTTTCAAGTGCAGGATGATTTTATAGTTTTGTTGTGTTTCTTTATAATAAATATAAATAATCCGTGGTTTGCATAAAACTTTGTATGTTCAGTTTACAAAATGAATATGTTCACCTGCTAGAAAGGAGTATGGATTTTGAGTCATCTAAGAAATGGTATTGTTCTTGGGACTTGATCCAGCAAAGGTAGTCATTTTCAATTTCTCAAAATTTAGTCTAGGAAAGGGTATGTTTATTGCCCCAAGCATTCTTTTTCAGATTTTTCAACTCCATGAAACGGTAGTATCTAAGGCAAGCTGAGCCTCAATATGAGTCCCCCAGGATCACCTTCTTCTGTGGATCCAGGATTTTCCAAAGAGTGGATCTTATTATTTTACATTTCTTGTGAAGGGGGAATTCTTTTGTGAATGCATTTTTGTTCAAATTAGGAATTTATAGCAGGTACCACTGAAAATGGCACAAAAAAAATGAAGATGCTCCTCTGGTTTTTCCGTGATCCACCACATCATAGGTGTTAACATGTAGCCATATACATGTAGCATTAAATATACTGGCTCTTATTTTATGGCTATATTTGATCAGAAACATGGAAACATCACTGACAAAATACACAGAACTGATTTAAATTCTTTCTTTACCTTTAACATTTTTTATAGCTTTAAAAATTTTCAGCACTTGTTCTATTATTTAGCTGTCATACAGGGATTAACAATGTTTAAACTGCACTCTTTGTACTATAATTACTTTCTAGGGATGATGGATGGTGGGAAGCTGAGAATGAAGACGGTGGAAGGGGCTTAGTGCCAAGTACATACCTGAAAGAATATAGTAAATACAGAGACATACAAACAGAAGGTATCTGTAATTATGAGTAGATAGCATGTTTTGAAGTTTCTGTTAATGATCTTTACTTAATAGATGATTTTCAAATGCAGTTCATTTTTATAACTTTGTTTTTTTGTAGAAGGTTACCTTTCTGATATTTATTGACTTTATTTTCTATCAGTGAACTGCTCTTTCTATGATTAACAAAGTAGTAATATTATAAAAAGCAAAACATATATTTTTGGGTTTGGGTTAAGGGTTAACATAGCTTGCTCTGTTGAAGCGACTTTCATAAGATTTCTCAGACAAATTTGTTCGAGAGCAGGTCCAGAAGAAATTCCTTCCCCGGGGAGACACTTAATATGACTGTGAATAATACTGTGAACAAACAAGTTTATTATTGATTCACATGATAACAGTAAGACTGAGACTTGCCTAGCTGGATTGTATTTTATACATTTTGTCCTTGTTTTACTTAATTTTATAGATCAAGACGATGAATTTCATGAATCTCAACCAAAAAGTGCTAGACTGTGGAAAAGTATCAAAAATGCTGTCAAAGAGGTAGGTTGTGACTGCTTCTCTTATTGTATTGACTTTAATGTCACCAGTACTATATGTGCACATATATGGCCATGTTTTTACTAAACAGGTCAAGTGGCTGGGGAAATCGTACAGCAATAATTAATGAACTTTTCTAATGAATCCTGTGTAGTTATACATATTATGGTAATGGTATACAGGCTCAGGTTTATTGAGTCTGAAGACACTTCATGAACGCTTTTTGTTGCTACTATTAAGCTACAATATTCAAAATTTTAAATTTCTTTATGCATTGCAGACAAGTGCCACAGATGTGTTACACGCAATGGGTGCTGTGCCTGCTGGATTCCGTCCATCTACACTTAGTAAAATGCAAAAAGATGGTGATAAATACACGATGGTTAACTACTTAGCACCAAAACTTAGTGCCTCAAATTTAGCATTTAAAGATTTATTTTTCAACCCAACCACAAATAAAGTAAGTATAGTAAACAAACTCAACCAGGTAAACTATGCTGACTATTTTTCCTGCACAAATTTTACACTTACATGTATATACTGTTTACTAAGATTGAGTTTCCTACAACTTTGATTTGAATGATAGTGTTGTTGGTTCATCATTACTTACTTTATATATAACTGCAGTGAAATACTAGATTGGAGAAACTATCCGATGGATATTATTTAGTTATTAAGAAAAAGTAATGTAATGTCCACCACCAAAAAATTACGTAGGTAGGATCTATTTCGTAACAGATACACAAAATCTAGATAGTATACAGAATAATATTAAAGAAAAGAAGAGTAGTTACTGAGATGTTTCAGCTTTAATGTAAACTTTTTCTTTATAATGCAAGAATTTCCAACAAATGCCTGCTTAGAAAGTTTTCAAATAAAGCTTGCGGTTGTGTTAACGTAACTGTGTTTTAATGTTCTCATCGAAGTCAGGAGCTTCCTAAAAATGTTTCTGTACGTATATACTACATAATAACTTCTAATTGCCATTCATGACAAAATAGTATTTTAATGCGTCAGCTATCTGTTGTGGGGCTCCAGGGTGGAGATATAAAATTTGTCAGCAGAGGAGCTTATTACACTATTACACATCTGCATGGTTCCAGTAATTAAAATAGAAATATTCACATTGTGAGACAATAATTAAATACACGAAACCCCTTTGTAAGTTTTGTGTAATCCTACAAAGGTACAAAGCATGCTGCTAACATAGTATTAAGCTTGTCAGTTAATCAAATAAAGACTGTCACAGTGTTTATAGCAAAGAATTAAAAGGACATAATTTAGTTTCATGATCTTTAATCAGCTGTCAAATATATTAATTGTATCTTTGTTTACTGCATTCACACAGTGCATGTCTATACAGGTGAGAATAAAAAGGACAAATGCCTGTATGCAACTTATGGTTTTTAGGACTGTTGTATAAAAAGATTCTGTTAATTAAGCATCCAATGACGTGACAGAAAAGTTTTAAAACCATCATATAAGGAAAACATTAATTTTCTTACATGTTCGCATTATTTTTTATAAAACCCATATTGAGGATATAGCCATGATGTACCTAACCTTTAATAGCTAATTAGTGATGCTGACAAGAATTTTATCATTTTAAACAATTGTTGCAATCTTAAGCATGTAGGTGCTTGACACTTAAAATTTAAAGTAACACTAGAAAGCCTCTATATCCGGCTATATGACTATCCTGTTTTGCAGACATTTGAACTTACTCTTGAAATTTTATTTATGTTCTGATAATTATCTGCCGAACAAAACTTGTTTTATAATCATTTTTGTTAACTGTAGCTTCTCTATTTCGCATATCATTTATATACATAATATTTTTCTTGTGGCTTGGTTTATATGGATTTTGAATGCAACATGTCTGGTGAAAGATACATAAATGTTCAACAATAGTTAAACTATTAAAAAAATGTCAATTTGGCCACTTTTCTGGTCTAGTTACTTAAGTACATTTGACATATTCTGTCTCCTCAGTGTACACATAAATGTTTTAATTTGAATTATACAATCATATAAAACCTATACAGTACTTTGCAGAAAATTCTTTGTGGAAATTCAGTACTGTTTTCTTCATATATTACATGCATGTGTACCCTATGTGTATGTTATGTTTATCAATTTATTTCCAAACAAAATTTTATTGTAAATCCCACCATTTGAAATGTTTGAACAATGATGACATGCAAAATATTGTAATGTTAACAGTGTAGTTGTATTTAGGATTGCTGCTATAAGGCTGAAAAGCTGCAAATGAGGTCATTTTGAAATACCTTTGAAATTATTTAGATATCAATTAAAAAGATGAATGTTTTTTTGTACCTTTTCAATTAGTTAATTGATAAAACAATGTATAGGCTTCTAGTAACGATTAATCCTACAGACTAGGAATTTGACACATGACAGCCCTTGGATCGGGAGAGTTGACGTCAAAATCTCAATATGACCTAAAACTGTCAGAAATTAGACTTTTGCGTTAGTGAGGTCAACAAGGGGTCATTTTGAGGTAAAAATTGTAAGATTTGGTGAAAAGTTCAAAAATATAGTTGAAAAGTCATAAAAGACAATAGCAGCAATCCTAGCCTTTCAAAAAGGCTATCTTGTTATTCTATAAATTTCGAAATATAACTATATACTGTACAACATTTGGTCAGTCACATGGTTTAGTCTCCTGAGAGGCAACATTACCCCTGCTGTTTAAGTTAATAACATATGCAGGTTACCTTACATTAGAAGAACTAATAAAATGTCACTCTTATCTAATATTGCATCAACTGCTTTATTATCTGACAGGAAAAATGTATAGAATTAAAAAAATGAAAATAAGATTAAGTTCAACCAGAGCAAAAAAAAGATATGTTTAATCTGATCTGCTTTGAATGAGATGCATGTAAAATACTTCTAATAATTTCAGTTGTTAGACTTGCCAAAAGATCTCATAAATCTCCGGAGGACAGTATTGACAATGTCTTGAAAATAAATATAGCGTTTTTGTAAAACATGGCACATGTATTAAGGGTGCTTTAACTCTTATCAAAAAAGATTTTAATGTTACCAAATATTCTTTCATATATTGTTTGTTGTACACTGTATTTATAGTATTTGATATGTGTTAGCACATCCTTAATCACTTTTGCTCTGTGACCTGCCCCATTGTCTTTAGTACAGATGTATAGTTAATATTTATTGTGTTTAGCAGCAATTTTTAAAACTTGACTTATTTTACCAACTAGAAAATAAAAGTACCTTGATCAATGCATAAAAGTTATTCATGAATCAATGTTGCAATTGTCACAGCACGGGATCTTATTAAGAATGTAAGTAATAACAATAGCCAATCCAAGATAGGAACTTCAGCAAAATAAGTGAACGTACTTTATGAGTTAGGTAAATGAAGTTAGCAACAGTTTTGTTAAAATTTATAGTAGGAGCACCATGGTAAGTTAAGCATATGTGTTTGTAACATTGCTTGATGTGATAATTGTGCATCTGATCAGCATATGGCATACTTGCCAACCTTTGTATTAATGAAAAGTAGGACATTTGGGGAATTAGTATCCTGGAGAGCAACTGCAGGACACGACAGCAAGCGCAAAGCAAAGCTGGAGGGGTCCAGGGGCATGCCCCCTTGGAAATCTTTTGTATATTTGGTGTGATTTCCTGCAATCTGGTGCATCTTGGGACTCTTTTTTGCCCATGACACTATGCCATTTTTATACATTTAAACACATTTTATATGGAGAAGATGGCTTTACAGTATTATTTTATAAGAAAGCCTCCAAATTGTATTTCTTGTACCATACTCTATAATAAAGTTGTTCAAGCAACTAACATGATAGCTTTCCACAGTTTCTTCATATTAATATAAATGTTTCAGAAATACAAATTGTTATCAGTGTGACTTCGGGTTGTCTTGATCGTTCGTAATTGTGATGGTTAAATAGATGATTATGATGCAAGAAAAATTTGTTTTGCTCACTCTGCTTTTAAAAAACGGGACATTTAAGCCAAACTTCGGGACACAGGACACTTGAGCAAAAATCAGGACAGTCCCGTCTGAATCGGGATGGTTGCCAAGTATGATATGGCCTTTGACCTTTACTAATTTTTTTTTTTTACAATCCAGTATTTATAAATTAAGATGATCTGTAATATGTGTCAAAGTACAGTGTATTTGATTTTAGTGTACAACACCTTGTTCACTGTGTTTTGTACATTATATATTACATTTTATGATATACTAAGAAGTCTATGCTGTAATTGTTTTCAGATAAGGAATAGAAGTGTCAGGGTGCAAAAAGTTATCCAGTTGATGAATTGCCGGCAAATTCCACTTCCTGGACCCAGTGTGGACATTTTAAGTCGCCATGTCAGGATGTGTCTGTTTGATGGAACAAATGTAAGTACTTGTTGCAACTAATGGTGGAACCAAAACCTAGTGCAGTAGACATTTGAAATTATTTGGTTATAGTTAGTTTTTAAATTCCACTGAAAGGGTTTCCAGTGATCCATAATATGCACCCCCAGATTTGTAATGAAATTTGCTGTGGTATGTTTTAGCTTGTGGTGAATTCTAAAATATGATGAACTCCTTGAACATTTCAGAAACTAATGAAGGATTCTTAAAGCTTGTATTTCAATGTTAGTCCACTCAGCAATTTAAAATTCACTGTTCTGATATTTTCTTGATTTTAAAAATATATTTAAATAAAATGCAGGTGAAGAATATGAAATGTTTTGAGTGCTGATGCATGCATAGACTTATTTATAATTTTCAAACGCTTTTTGTTCTGTAGGTTTTGAGTAGCATTCATGTAATGAGAGCACAGGCAGACAAAGATCAAAGAACATGGACATTTAGCACAAAGGTAATACAATGTGTTGTGTTATGTAGTCATAGCAATATTGATATGTTAAAATAAATTTGTATGTTGTGGTATATCGCTGTTACTGTTTCTCACTTGTCATGCTGGTAAGTTTGGATGATTATTGTAGAATTTTCTTTTTCTTGGCCAATAACCTTGTCGTAATTTAAATATCATCTGTCACATTCATTCTTCTATCTTAGAACCATTCTATAATACCACTTGATTTTGTTCTCTATGCACAAGGGGTAATGCTTTTTAAGACATATGGACATTTAGAAATTCTTTAGTATTTCCCTCCCTGAATTCATTTGTTTACCTTCTTTAGTCTGTGGATTTGCAAGCTTCTTTAAGCATGACTCATGTTGCTTTATCTTTACCTTGGAGACATTATCCACAAGTACTTGTTCCCTTTTGCATATTTTGTTCTCACATTGCTGTAACTATTTAATAATTTCCGGTTTGGTTTTACTAATATCTTGATATCTTCATTCTGACTGTTTTTTATGCCTGAGACAACACAGGCTGGTTGCATTAATACCAAATAATGCGAGCACTGGGTCTGAGTCTCGGGGGGGTACTCAAGGTTTTTGACTACGGGGATGTGCCCCGGAACCCAATCCAAAATTTTAGCTTGTAGTAAGCCCAATCCAAATTTTTTGAAATTTTAGGGTAGCAATCCAAATTTTGTGAAATATAAGGGTAGCAATCCAAAATTTTTGAGTATATATTAAAATATTTGAGTATATCAATCCATTTTTATGCAAACTGACTGATACAAACCAAATTCCAAAATATATTTATGGAATTATGGATACAAACCTAAAATTAATCCAATTTATTTGCTACAAGCAGTGGGTAGCAATCCAAATTTTTGAATATCGTTACGGTAGCAATCCAAAAAAATACAGTAAAAAGTATACAATCCAAAGCCAAAATGTTCAACTCGGCTGCACACCCCCACCAAAAAATAACTTGAGTAACCCCCCCCCGGGGTCTGAGTAATTGCTTGATGTTGCTCTGTCACACATCTCAAAAATATATACATGAGTACATTATTTTTCTGCATTGTATACATGAGCACATTATTTTTCTGCATTGTATACATGAGTACATTATTTTTCTGCATTGTACTTCCATTTTTGTTATGTTTTTGACAGTTACAGTTTGCTAATCTGTTTACTTCTGGCTATGATTTTCCAGTAAGTTACAACATTTATTCTATTTACTTGAAATCTGCTTCTATATACAGTTTTTGTGGTTTTGGGCTGTCATGTTTTCATAGCATAAATGTTTTCTTATTTATTTAATTTTTAGGATTACAGTGCATTGTAAATAATTGCCGTGTAGTACTTAAGTATCAAATTTATAACTGTTTATACTGAAATTATATTTTGTCATCTCTGCATATTTCAAGCTTTAAATATATCTCAATTGTCTTATTTTCATTATGTTTGAAATGCATCCTTTATAACTGTACTGTATATATGACATTTTGAATAATCAGTGTTAAGTGGCTGTATAAGTATCTAACTTTCTCAGTTCTAATAAGTAAATTAATATTTTTGCAGCTTGGAGACAACATGTCAAGCTTAGATTATGCAGAAAGTTTTGTGAGATCAAACTACTCGGATAAGAATGTGGGAATTTTGTTTGAATTAAGCATGGTCTATGTTAGGACAGTAAGTGTATTTACTAGCTTTATTGTTTTTGGTCAAATGTAGTGAGTTTCATTAGTCTTGTTATAATACAATCTCAAATATATCAACAGTTTTTCATAGGGAAATCTGCACCCTAACATTGCTGCAAAACAATTTTTAAAATTATAGAAATTAAGAGTTTACTAAAGATAGAAATCCCACTGCGTGATTAGATTGATGCACAGACACTTAACTTGGCAAATATTTATTTCAAAGTTTTGCAATGTTTGTAAAGCTGTACTTTCATTCAAAACGGTTTCATTGTTAGAACAGGGCTAGTTAACAATTAATATCACTGACTTTGCTTGACATTTCTTGCAGAAAACGAATGAGCAAAGTGAATTAAGTTGTGGATGGACATTGTTGCCACTGTATAATGAAGATGGCAGCCCAATGGCGAACAAGTAAATGAAAAATTGTTATTCTCACTCTTAACATGGAATAATGCCGCTTCCCTCTTGTAGCTCCTATCAGCTGGCTATGAAATTCAAAAAATTATTCTTTACAGTGGCTAAATGTATCTGCAGTAATTCTTCAGTATATTGAGTACAACCTGGAAATTATGGTTGTGGGTCTGTTTGCCACATGTCTAACCAGCATAATTCTGTGCATAATATGGTACTAACTGGGAAAAGGTTCACATCCAGCTGTGTATAACCTTTAGCCAAATCTGTGCATTCTTTGAATATTTATTAGGCCTTCCTTTCTACTTGTCTTTCTACCCAAAGATTAAAAATATCAACTGATCCACCGGCAAAAATAAAGACAAAACTGAGCCACAGACATCTAAAGCACTCTCACCCAGAAACCACCATGCTGAAAAAAGTGCCTACTTCCTGTTGGTATCCCTGTGCAAGGTCATAAAAAACAGTGTTCATTTCAAATGTCCAGGCTTATACAATGTCTCTGATATCATGGTCAACACGATAACAAAATGTGAGAAGAAGTCTGCTCTCCACCCAGGATATTATTAATGCACACATTTTATATATTGATTCAGGCAGATTAGATTTGAAAGTGCTGTTGCCTGGCTTGTGTTAAATACCAGTTTTTTGTCATGTTCGTCACATGTTATCTGGCTACAGATATCTGGATTCTTGTGTGCCTGTAAGTCTCATTTTAAGCCTCACAACAACTTGAATCTATTATAATTGGCTAATACGTTTTGCCAAATAAGTACGCAATATATTCTTGACCTATTTGGTTTGATTCATACTGCTAGAACCTAAATTTTGTTTCTATTTGAATTTTAGGAGCTATGATCAATTGGTTAATGGAGGTACGCCATATGAAAAAGGTGTTGAAGTGGACCCAACCATCAGCAGAAGAGGTATTATGATGATGAAAAACTTTTTACTGAACAATTTTCACAAAGTTTAGTAGAAATCTTAATTAACTTGGTTTAACTTGCAATGTTTCTTTTTATGATTTTTAAAAATCTCACTTAATTTTTTTTTAATTTCAGATTTCTTAAAAGCTTCTTTCTCACAATTCATATTAAAGTCAAGTAACCAATTTAAATATTCTACATTTTTATTATTAAAGTTAACTGAACAATACTATTTATACGATGCTGTTTTATTTGCTGTTTACTGAAACTGCTGTTTTCTGTTTTCTTTGCTTAAAAATATATTCTTTGTAATTATTTCCACAGCTAATAACAGCTCTAAAGGTAACAAGGCAGTTTGCATGTTTAGCAGTTGGTTATTGACATTTACTGGTTGCTACACAACTACCCTTTATAAATATTGTGCAAAACAACTTAACAGTTTTAACAAAGTTTTAGATTGTATTTAATATAAAGGTCACTTTTGTAATATAATTTGTTTGTTAGCAATAGTTAGTACTAATGATTTATTCAGCATGTTCATAAACCATTGGTGCTAGGCAAATGGAGACAATGCTTTTAAGAACACAAAGCGATCTTATGCATGCTTACCTAACTGTGTTCATATTTTGTGCCTTGGAGCAGAGCTCATGTATGCTAACTTATTTTGCTTCAATATGGGTAACAGTCTAATACTGTCTAGCAAAAGATGTTTTATAGATAATCAGAGTAACTCCAATCAAGTGCTTATCAAGATGCGTGCTGTGAGATTGACATTACTAACCTTTTTAGCCTAACAAAATAGTTGCTTAATTGTATGAACATTATTTAATAGCTAGATCACAATTATGAGGAGATAAAATCCATGGCTAACTTAAACTTAAACAAATTTTCAAGGGAACTTTCTTCAGTAGTATTCATTGAATAATTCTGATATCGGAATATTATTTCCTGTCTATGTTTTCAGTAAGTACCAACCCTATCAAGTCACTGATGTCCAGGAATAAACAGCCAAGAATTTCAATCAAAGTATCAACGCCTACAAAAGAGCAGAAAGAACAATTAGAGTAAGTGTTCCATGTTGGTTCATACTCTGATCCGATGTTACTGTTGATAATTTTCACCACAAACTTCAGTAACATAAGTATTTTTTGCTAAAGTTACAGACACACATTTTTTGTCATTATAATTAAAGTTAACATAATAAGTTGAAGTTGGACATTTTTTACTATTTTTAGCACTTTACCTGACACATTGGTGGGTAATCTTGCGTATTTGCCAGCATTACACTTCTATCGTAGTGCACTTGCTGATGCTTTACTCAGGGATAGAATGGATCCTCAGTCAACAGAAGTCATATGCAATCCATTCCTTGCTTGGTTCCCTAGAGCAGCAGAACAGCATGATCTCATGGACACATTAAGGGTATACTAAACTAGTCAAAATTACGATTATGTATACATTGTGAGAGCTTAATTTGTAGAAGTCACAGTGGCTTTAATTGTAGCTTAACTATATGAAGGTTTGTATTCAAATTTTTAATAATAACTTTTTGTCAAACAATGTGGTTTAACTATACAAAGAACAAAAATTAAGATTAGAATTAAAGTTTTTGTCATCATCTGGACACAACCAAGGTTCTTCTGGTGGTAGCATGGCACTGATTTTCTTTACTTTGAAAATATTAATGAATAGTCATGCAGATTTATTTGCGATGTATTCTGCAACAACAATTTGCATCTGTTCTGCAGACTGGCTGGGCTGAGAAGTTGAAAACTGCTAAAAGAGCTGACAAGGTAGGACAGACATCATATTAATTAATTCAATATTACTTGTATTGTACAAACAGACATTGAAAACATATGACGTGATATATGGGCAATTCACTTAGCAAGTGTAACTAAATGTGTTCACAGATTGCAGGCTGTTAATGTTGTTACACTTGTCAGTGATCATGATGTCAATATTAAAAAGGGGAACATCGTTAGATATGGTAGTTCTAGCAATAGTTACGTGATGTTTCGCTTTGTTTCTTATTTATTATTCATTGTAATTATTCCCAGAACCTTTGTCAGTGAAACGTAGCATATATAGCTAGCCAAATTTCCGTGATTCAGATATGTGCATGAACCTTATTGCATGAACTATATTTTTACCATATTTCTTGTTGTAACTTATTTCATCTTTTGTTACTCTATTTCCGGTAGTCTGTGACCAGCAAAGTTTCAGTAGTAAGTGTAGCATCGTACCAAGTATACGTTCCTAACCGGGGTTCCTAATCTGAAACTAAAACATCACTGATTATCCTGGAATCTTGTTCCACTACACCAGTCTTTTTAAAACCTCTGAAACCTGTGTTCTGTCATCCCTAGATTTCCTTAATGTTGCCTTTATTACAATGTGGTGTTTCGTGTATTAATTATAAAAGTGACGTTGAATTGGAATTTATGTGCAGTTATAATGTGCATTACTGTATTGTATTTGTTTAATTAGCTAGCATATTCGTGGAAGCCATTTGATAAAGTATGTGTTCTCTAGAGTCTGTTTGTTCTGTAGTAATTCTCGACTTCTGCAATCCTGTCGTCTTCTATACAGCTAGAACAATCTTGATTTAATTTCATGCTTATATGTTGCATTTTGATAAAAGTATATGGTAATTTAAAATTTAGTGAGTTGCAGAATGGGTTACCAGTTCAACCATGCAACCATGAATGATTTACCAATTTGCGTTGTATAGTCACTTTTTTGTTGCATGTCTGAGTAGTGACCTGCCTACACATGTTTCTGGATAAACAGACACGTACACTTGCATTGCACTGTATATGTTGTTTCCATGAATGTGTGGAATAAATATTCACTGTTACGTGTTTTATTGAAGATAATAACTCATATGTACATGATTGTTTTGTGAAACTTAAAAAGCATTAGAAAACACCAAAACCTCATTCAGAAAATTTGTTTTCAACATTTTGCTGCAGTACTGTATGACAGAAATTTAGAGTATTCTGTTCAGTTACTTGGCATATGAAGACATGTATTTAACAGAAAATTCTGAGTAGCTTTCTTTGGATTTTTATGGATTGACATGAGATATGGACAAATACTACCAATGACTATATTTGTTAGCAAATTTCATGTTCACTGGAGTTGAACAAAATTTGGAATAGTACTCCATCTAACATATTTTATAATTCACTTCATTATGCAGTGGTTTTAGAAAATATATTAACCAAGATAAGTTAGCAACTATTGTCAGCCATAATTTGCATATATTTCGTACTATTTTATTTAATATTTTTCAGAAAGACACAGAATATTTGAAAGATTTGTTTAAACAAACTTTCATGGAAACGGTTTACCCTTTGCTGCACTGTGCAACTATTCCGCCAGTCAACTTTGGTGATGTGGACAACGAAAACGTAAGTAAGACACCTTACTCGAAACATCATCGAAAGATTTTTGAATGGCTCAACAATTAAGCTAAAGAAGTTGTTTCAAACAACATCATAAGATATTGCAAATGGCGTAAAATGCAGTAGGGTGTCGCAGAGGTGTGTACAATTGATTGTCACTTTCTTCATGGTACACGAACACCAGTTCAGTCTACAGTGTACACGCATCGTTAAGCATATCCCTGGGTCGTGGAAGACATGAAATGAGAACAATAAAACCATTTTTTATATAGTCAAAAATAAAGTTATTATTTAGTATAAAAGATCTGTAGATATAACCGATATGAATTCAGCTATGATCTACTACCAGAGTCATAATCAATTTATCCAATTGCAACTGTCATGAACATATTAAATGGGAAGAATAGAGTAAAACAACGGTATACTTATGATCTTTTTAAAAATGAATAGTACAGTTTGTTCTACCTTCTGCACAAGAGAAAACTAAGTTAACATTAATCAAATTATGTAAAATTGTATAATTTTAAAGTCCCTAAGGATAGCAAGACAAATGTTCTTCCTTTGTAGCTGATTAATTCAACTTTTTCTACTACTTGTATTTTACAGATGAGAAAAGCAGAAATTGCAAAAATTCTTGCTAAGAAAAGAGAAGGCAATTCTGTGTTAGCTGCTCTATTATCACATGATGTTACATATGAACCTTTTGATGTCACAGAACTTTCCTTTGATATGATAGGACCTTATTGCAATAGTACCTAGTCATTCAGTTGATGAGCAAAGTAAAAAGTAATTTATTTATAATCAAGTTGTATATTTATTGCTATACCACTATATCAATAAAACAAAGTGTATTAAATTCATGTTACTATGAAAAACAGTTTTTTTGTCCCTGTTAGTTTTATCCTTGTTATTAGGGATTCGTGTTGTTTTCAAAAATTAAATTTTACTGCATTCAAGAATAATAGTACCTATGAATGATAAAAAACAAGTAAATAAACACATGCTAAAAAGTAAGACCAAAAGGTAGTAATAGTCGAACAAATATCAGAATTGCCTTTGTGTCCAAAGCAACGATTTGCTTAGATTCTATAAGGGGTGTTATTTTTTTCATTTCTTCAAAATTCAGGTTATGCCTAGGCTTATTGAGTCCTTGTTAAAATGTCTTCAGTCAAGTGCCTTCATTAATTTGCAAATTTGAACTTGAAACTAAATAATATGAACGGATCGCTTTGAAGCACAATCATCAGAAAACTTGTCATAGATCATCATCAAGTGACACATGCTTATAAATATGCAAGGTATAATGGAACACATCCAATTTTGTTTGAGAAATAAAAGAATGATCACTACTTTAAGATAACTATGTATATCCTTGTTGACTAAAGACCATGAATTTTGCAAAGTAACATTTGGTAATAGATGCTATGTTTAAATTGTATCCAATTCACAAAGATCGAACCCTGGACCATGTTAGCTACAAACCCAGAATCTATGTTTAAAAAAGTGAAAAGAGCAAAATATTAATTGCAACAACTTACTAAAAAGAAGAAAGGGAAATGCCAATAGAAGAAGACGAGTTATTGAGATTCTGAGATTGGCGTTTATTATAGGGGTCGTTTATGGGAGAATGAAAGTTTATCTAATTTTTGAGCTTTTGGGTGGGTTTATCAGGAGGAAAAAATTATCAGTTTTACCAAATTATAGACAACATTTAGTTCGTTTTGTCTGAAACGTTTATTATCAATTTACTGCAGTGCTACAATTTGGTATCTTAATGCAAATGGTTATAGTAATTTAGAACAAATTAACAAAATAAATCTTGGTGATATACATATGTACCATCAGGTCAGACCAAAAATAAACTTTGTTGAACGGGCGCGATGGGTTGAACTTTGGACATTTTCGCTTTGTTTATAAACCTTGTTTAACAGGCGCGACCACTTACAAAAAACGTTGTATTTTTTAATTTTTTATTAATATTTTAAAAAAGAAGCCCAGCGATTCAGTTTTTAAGGCCTTTCGCCCCGTTTTAACGTTTAAAAACACTTTTTTTTTCAATAGAAACTTTAAAAAAACAACCCTACCTATTCAGTTTTCGAGGGCTATTGCCCGTTAAACAACTTACCTTTTTGCCGGGATATCGGACATCTACACGAAAATTTTTTAACGAGAGATTTTTGTGTTACCGGTGAATAGGCCGTTTTTTATGTGCGTGAATGGTAAAAACAGCTGAAGTAAGCCAGTGAATCGTGAGACACTCACAGTTTATCATGAAATACTGCTTTGAATTTTAGAGAAATTGACAGATAGAGAAATTTTGTTATGGTGCCTGAATTAATTTTCTTATATGCATAAAAGGATCACTTTTTCTAATAATATTTTGCTTGTTATATACCATATCATGCTCGGTCCATTTTTTTAAACACGTAAAATTTCTTAACGTGTCACCTGTACTTCTGCTATTTAAGATACTATGCTGTGGACCCTTACTTAAAACTATTAAATTTTGTCTATAACTAATTACAATTTTGTCCAAAGAATTTGTTTCTCCTTGGTATATTGGGAGAGGTAAATCGTGCTGTACAAATGAATCATTTGGAGTGACCGTCGAGTTACCTGGTATTGCACTTTTAAAATCTCCAATAAGAAAACACTGTCCTGAGAAGTGGGAAGTGTCCTTTTTAAAGTTCTCCCGGATATTTGTTTCCTTCCAAGTAAAAATTGATGAATTTTCAGGAATTAAATACTTAGTACGTAAAAGCATGTCTTAGTTAACCATACCTTGCCAGTTTTTTTTGTTCCTACACCTTTTCATACTTTAGCTCTTTCTCATACCGTACAACTATTCCTGCGGATTCCCTTTCTTGCTTTTTCGTGTTTTTTTGTTCTAGTTGAGTGAATTGCAGCATTACAATGGAACATTGGTAGACTTGGTAACAGTGTCTAAGTAATTTTTAATAAACAATGAATGTTTAACAAAAATGGACGGATAATAAAATGACTCACCAAAACGTTTGCTTTAAACTACAAAATCAGAAAACTCAGTATTTGTTCTTAATTAAGTCTACCTACTTAATTCAGTTGCTTAATTTAATAACTTACTCAAATGATTTAATTACTTAATTATTTATTCTTTATTTAATAACTTACTTAATTTATTTACTTACTTAAATTAGTCGTAATACCCAGGTACAATTCAATTTTAGAGAATGTACGTGCCATAAAAACGTAACACATTAATGATATGTTAGTGTTATACTGATATCTAGTACTTTATCCATAGTTTCAATTTGTAAACATGCAAAAGGCTAACATCCGGAATCAACGGACACATTTACTCAAAACTAATTATATTCACGAGATCGTCAGTCTACTATGACTGGACCTTGGTAAAACTTGCGCAAACTAAATCACTCAGCATTATACATGCTGGGCTTCCAAAACTAATTTAAATAATAGTTTTTTTCTGAGGCGACCTGGTCAGGACACCCCCACGGACACTTGCAACTGGTTTAAGCTATTTCACCTGATGTGCAAGGGACGATTTCACGAAATTATATAAACTTTTTATTTAATTAAATAAATCAGTCCGAATTACAATCTTTAAACCTGTGTTGTGTTTTAGTCAATTCTACCGCATAACATTAGCGCCATTAATTATTGACGCAACAGAACACAAAAAAACTAGTAGAAACCCAGTCTGAATAAATCCATCCGTTAGTGTTACGTGTTGAGAAGGTATGGAATGGATGAATTTATTCAGACCGAAACCATGCACGATAAATAAACAAACGATGTAGTCCGGGGATGGAGAACCTTTCAACAATTTCATTAATTTACAGTCATGTGAATCACTTATCAAACTTTTAATTTCAAGTAAAAGATATCTCAGCTATTTACACATATCATTGTCCCCGTCCCCGTAACTGAAAACATTGACTGCGAGATGAAAGGTTTTGGAGAACATGTAACACATGCCCGTCAGATGGGGGTGGCGTGCGTCCCCTTTTGAAATGGGAGGTACCTATGTAATATTAACGCACCCCCCTTTTGAAATGGGAGGACCATCAATGTAATGTTAACGCACCCGGGCCCTTTTGAAATAGTAAACGCATCCCGGCCCCCTTCATTTTGAAGTAGTAACGCGCCCCTTATGAATTGAGAGGAAAACACGCGCACCTGGCAGCAGTAGGTTTTTTTTGCTTGTCAATTTTTTCAGGAAGCACGTAGACGTTTTCTCCCGGGGGCTCACTTGAAAAAAGTCGGGTACCCATGCTCGTTCGTAGGGTGCAAAATGAGCCCCTAAACTGGAAGTGGAGGATCAAAATACCACCCCTAACCGGGGGATTTTGCTGAAAAAGGTACCCCTAAACGGGAAGTTTTCTCTGAAAAATTAACAACCAAAAAAAAAACGGTTCCCAAAAAAATCGAACCAAAACGTCGTCAAAACAAAATAATACACTAAATTTAAAAAAACCTACAAAATGGTCGCCAAAAGGTAATGCTCGCTGCTTCCACTGAAAAAAGGGACCCCTAAACGGGAGGTGTACGTGAAAAACCAACCCCTAAACGGGAAGTTACATTTGCCAAAAACACCCCTAAATGTGGTTTTCCGCCAAAATCGACCCCTAAACGGGGTTACCGGGAACCCCGTCGAACGGCGAAAAAGGTACCCCTTACCCCGTTTTTTCGGACAAGCATGCGTACCCGACTTTTTTTTAAGTGAGCCCCCCGGGCGTTTTCTTGGATTACTGAACTGATATTTTCTCAAATCGGTAATTCCCAAAACACCACAAACGCACGTCCCTTTTTGAAAAAGTGTCTGACGGCTCTGTAACATTTCAGACAATAAGTCAATTGATATATTAAATAATACGCAACATCAATGTTGTGAAATGCTAATAAAATATATTTCCTTTTAAAATCTAATTATTCTCTAACAATCGCCCTGCGTTTATGGGAGAGTGTGCGTTAATTTAATGTTTCACTCTTTTGGGAAGTTTATTACATATGACCGCTTACAGAAGTACAGGCAGTTATTTGAAAAGATACGCTATACGGCATTGCCAACTTTCATATATATTCCATGGCAGCAAATCATTGTTTGACTGTCAACTATTCCACGAAACATATTTCCTGTCAAATAATAAATCATAGAATGAGAACACCTGCTGCTAGGCATATAAAGCCGTCATATATATCATCGACCATTGTATAAGCATCTTGAAACAACATGCCGAAAGTAAAATTATATGCAGGACTATTAGACTAGTTCTCCATTATTTTTTTTTATTCATACCAACATTTATGGGATATTGGGAATATTATTTACATAATTATATATTCTAGTTTACTATGAAATGGTTTTAACCACAGCCAGAAATTGATGAAGAAGCACACATCAGTGGGTTTATTTTCTACATTTTTTAATTCACAATCAGGAGCGCTGTCCACCACATTGCCACTGGTCTTTTGCATTTATTCTGTTACTTGGCAAGCAGAAAAGAATAAAATATTAATCACTATGGGGACACAATCTGGTCAACAGAAAAAAATTTATCAAATTTTACACTGTTCACAGACGACATTTCACCGATTTCAACCGGTTGGCAGGTATTTTCGTCTCAAATCGGCTTGAGATTGTTGTGTGAGCTCGTATCTGACTTTCTTTCAGTTTGAAATGCATCGTGTGAACGGATAAGCTGGCTTAACAACATAAAAAACACGATAAACGGGAAATAGCAGACTTTTAGCCATGCCAGCTTAGCAAAGATTTGCCAATGAGAACGATTTAAAAATGCATGTAGACTATGTACTGATAACAGCAATTCTTCCATCTGTTTAAGAATTACCATTTTAAGATAAAATGTCGGGTGAGAAGGATTTTTTATTCGCAGCGCGGGCCCAACTAAACATGGGGTTATTATCCCCCGGTTATCCTCTGTAAAATGCAACGGTCATGCAAAAACATTAGTGTATCCCTGCAGTCAAAAAGTACAGTTACTTCCTAAGATTTGTGATGTAAGTGAACCGAGAGAGAAATTGGCGCTCGGCATATAGGATTCTTATTTTTTAAAAACAACAAGTTTTGTGTATAACTAAAGGATGCAGGTATTGAAAGGGTCTGAGGCAAAATTCAACGGCTAGAATAGTTTTGTTTCTATTAGTTTTCTAAATATTCAGTTTACTGCAATAGTGTTCTCTCTCTTATATATTATTTATGCGTGTAATTTCATTTTTGAGCAATGACGTTTTGGCAATTGCATTGGTTAATTTTTACGTAGTTTGCATCTACTTGCTTCAGGTCAATTTCATGTTCAGGGACCATACTGGAAATAAGTTGTTTTGAGACTTTAAGTGTTGAGGGGGGGGGGGATCGACCACTTTTTTGCATTGTTTTTTAATTTTGCTAACTATTTTGGCGACCGGTTTTTTTTTTTTGGTTGTTAATTTTTCTTGTTAAGTGCGAGCAGCGAGAATTGGCGATTTTTAAATGCGAGCATTGTACCTTGGGGGTACCCCTTACCCCTCACTGTATATTAATAGCGTGTACGATTATCACTCAATTATAGAATTATAATATAACGGTGATTTGAGAAACAAAACGTTTCCTACGAAACTGTATAATTATGAAAAACTTATGAAATTCGAGTCATGTGTATATAGCTATAGTTAAATTACTAACGCTGATCAAACATTTTTCCCACTAAAATGT
>JAOXYB010039484.1:0-13244 GCA_028565635.1 Phoronis ovalis | reverse complement strand
CCCCCCCGGGTGTTTATACTATTCATGCGTTGCCAGTGTGTAGCCATCTTTTTGCATACACCCATTCCTCCACTCGACTATCTATTTACTGATGCTTTGAATTATGTTAATTTGTTTGTTACACGATCATCTTTTATGTGGTTGTCCGTTGGTAATGGACTAATTTGAACTTCAAAAGGTTACTTGGTGCAGAAAAAAAGGCATCTGTTATGTACAATTGACGGGGAAAGTGATGCAAGAGAATATATTCATGTTAATAAACTTATCGAAAAAGATACCTAAGTAATTATTGCTACTCCATTGTGGAGTTGAAAGCTCCCAAAAAATTGTTTATGATTATTATAATAATGCGGTGTCTAAACTTTGACTGAAAATGAAATGAAACAGAATATATTAAAAGACTTGTTAACCTTAATCATTCTAAAATATGTTCATAACTTCTATTTGTCGAGCTCCACCTGTTATTCTAGATCATTTGACTTGGTGTCCAGTAGTAACTATTGTTTATTAAATTCTTTAACCACCATAATAATGCTTAATGATGTGATATACCCAGGGTCATTTTCCTCGAGTGTACACTTGTAAATAGAGCAGACATCGCAAAGAGTATATTACGTCAGCAATGTTTCCTTAACTCCTCAAGATTTATAATCAGTGTTATGTTATACATGTTATACAAAGCCAGTACGCCACAGCAGGTACATCAACCAAGCGAACAAACATACGAAAATTCTTCTGTGCAACTTCTTTGATACATAAAAAATGCGTTTAAATATCTGGGTTACTATTTCGCATATCTGTCAAAAAGGCAATATTTAAATTTGTCATAAAACTAAAAATGCAAAAATTGAAGCGTACGCATTTTTTAAGGTAACATTGATAAACTCTATTCACGAGATATACGTTATCTTGCACACCTTGGTTTTCACGTGCCACCAGGCAATATATGCGTACAGGTGTGTATTATTTTGCATCGATCTAATTATATACAAGAGACGGAGATAAAATTATCAAATATACCTGCTTTATCTTTATGATATTGCGCTAATCTTCATCTACTTAAAACAAAAACGTTTATGCAACACCGACCTATCTTTCTTATTTACTTCTATACAGAGCCAAATGTAGAACTATTGTTGCACGGTATCACTGCAAATAATAGCTTCTAAAAGGCAGTCTTTTTTGTTGTTTGATATGCTTAACGTATGAATAAGATGTTTACTTTTTTAAATATAGATAAAAATAGAACTATATGTCACGCTAAAAACTAAAATATTCCTACCTTCTCGTGATCGCATTTTGTTGCGTTTTGCCAGTGCTAAAGGCAAGAATATAAAAGCTATAAATATCCAGTCTGTCTTCATTTCGTCTTCATGTCCGCTGTGTGGTTGCTCTATGACTGAGCCTGTCTATTCAGCGGAAATCACGGCTTCATATTTCGCAACTTTTGAATTTTTTAACCATTTAAACATTTTAACAGATCAAAATTCTTTATTCTAAAAATTGGCTCCGCCTTAAGTCTCATAATCTATTCAGTCATAACAGAGATGCTATTCAGCATTTATGCAAAAAGCAATCGGTTGTCAATCTTTGTACTATCGATTGTTACTGGTAAGGTTCGCTCTCTTGCCCGGGCTCTCAAGGCAGCATGACTCAACTAGTAAAGATTAGATTGAAGCTAGTCAAGACTTTTTATGTAGTTAATATCATCATCTCATCACCTTGATGTTAAGGACATGTGTAGTATCTCCTGACTTCTCGAACACGCATCCAGCGGAATAAAATTTTATTGGTCACTAATAGAGTTGCTAAGCAACAAGTAAGATTTCGTTAATCACGTCGGAAATATAAGAAACCGCACAGCCAGGTAATAAACACTTGAGAATTAAGACGATTTCCTAGTCTGCTTAAATTCACACCACTAAACAAACTCTCTGAACTAGTTTATGGCTCAGACAATATCAAACGCTGGTTTTCTCCACCCGAATAACTGGACATGCGCAAAGTGCACACAGTTATTAGCACTGTTGAACATAATGAAAGTTGACGCAAATTTGTAGACAAACAAATTCAAAGGAGAGAAAATTAAATATAAAAGCTTGTTATTTAAGAAATTTTTAAGATATTTAATAATTAACATTTTAAATATTACATTTCCTGGATTAGCTTATCGCTCTTTTTACTTACAAATTGTTTTTGACAGACAAGAAAAATGTTCGGCGCCAACGAATCCTTTAAAAACTGAAAATTCATACACACATGGTTTATATAAAATGATTTTGTATCAGAGTATTTGGGTGCAGTCGAGTCTCTTCTTTCTGTCTAGTTGTTGAGCAGCAGAAAACAATTGCAATTTTATACGTGAGGAGTTTGATGCTATTTCTTAGTATGCCCACTTAATTTAATAATAACAATCGCTCTTTTTAATTTATAATACAGCTCGCCTCCACATAAAATTCTTTGGGAACACGGAAAAAAGATAATTAAAAAAGTATGATTTTTGCCGTAACGTTATTTAGAAACTAATTAGACTATTTACAAAAAAGTAACGTTAACGTCTGTACCTTTTTACTATTTTTACTACAAACGGATTGGAGTCGGCCTCAGAATGAATAAACATCATAATAAGGTAATATAGCTAATCATGCGCAGAGATGCTTAATCAGATTTTACTGCGGCCCTGGCTGTCTGCTATACGGTGTTTTGCATTCTGTGTATTATTTCTCCTTCGAAAGGGTAGGCAGATCAGGTGCTGCATCCTAGACTTAACAGTGCATCCCACATGTGCATCATTCGGTGCTTTATGGGTAATTATCACATGTTTAATTAGAGTTTACTTCAAAGCTATTAGTGATGTTTAGTTTGGCGTAACGTCTTCTAGACGATTCTAATACACTCGTTAGGCTGTCATTTCTTAATTAGCGCTTTTCTTAAGCTCAACTTAATTAAAGATGATAAAACTCTATTTGATTTAAAAGCCAACCTTATGAAAGATAAACAATGGTAAATCTCTTAACAAGACGGTTAATATTTATTTAGATATAATGACATAGAGATGTGTTTTTGAAGTGGAGTAACTTTACCTTCAACTGGAAACCAAGTGACGTCACGCCTGGAAAATCTAGGAAAAATATAGAATTAGCTCCACTGAGCACTGAGAGTACATTTTGCTGCTCAGCCGTTTTTTCAAACACACACTATATCTTATGAATATTTAAAACCATAAAGGCATATTAATGATTCAATAAGGCACCTAAAAATAGTAGTTGTATTTCAAGACAGATTAATTATGCACACTCCAATAAGGGTTTGTAAATTGAAGCATTATTTGGAAAACGAGATTCACTACAAACTGGCTATTCTTCTTCGTGTTTATATAACTATGATTAGCAAGTGTGATTTAATTGTCTATAGATATATTAATTAATAAGACGAATAGAATAATTATTACTGCATTATTTACGTAAGTAAATTACGTCACAGATAACATTCAATATTTATACAGATACGCATCTTCACTCTCAAGAGATTGGAAAAAATAAATAAACTTACTAAACGTAACGTTTTGAGATGATAACAGTTAGATGTTCAACTTATTTATGGTTTCCGCATTAATTATGGAAAATTCATACGCAAACAAAATGCAACTGCTGTTAAGTATACAATATTTAATTAGTGTTGTATATACATATCCTGAAATGAAATATTTCATTCGCTAGCAAGAGTTTCTTTTTTTGCTTGTATCCAGGCATCAGAGGTGGAAATGAACAAGACAAAATGACTTTCTTATAAACTTAAAATGCATTTAAAATTCTATTTTGCAAAAATGATAGCCCTTTTAAGTGAATTGGCATATTTTTTACTTGATTTATTTTGCATCATAAGTGTTTTTTGTAAAAAGATACATATTCTCATTAAACCAACACCCATTTAATGACTCGAAAAACATAGAAATCTGGCAAATTTAGACATAACATTTACAGCAAAACTCAAACATTATTACCCTAGTTTTAAAAATGTCTTGCTCTGCCAGACAGCCGACCTACGTGGTTAATTTTCTTGGCTATTTCAACTGAGTTAGAAGGAACCGGCCATAAGTCGGTATGTAAAATTCACGCGCAAGTTACCTATGTTAATTCAAACGCATGGGAAAATTACATGACGTCGTGCACTTGCATTGCATTGTGCCCACAACGAAATCCCTCAATAGCTGTACTTGCATTTACATATGATATGATTACATTTGTCCACCGTTCAATAAAAATTAAGAAGCCATTTATTGTGTTCCTTTTAATAAAACTTGAAAACGAAACAAGGTGATCCGTTTGATGTTTTGACATACGGATAGAACACGGAATAGGTATAGTTAATATTTTAAAATTATAAATTTTGCCCCATTGCTTACTTTATTGCGTTATCGCTATACATTAACAATATTGGCGAATCAAAGTATAATTTGTTCATAAGCACAGCTTGCCGGCTTTGATTGACTGGCAGTGCATTGCTTGTTCTCTGTTAATGCACTAAGCTATATATATTGTCTGCAGCGACAGCATCTGCTGCTGTATACGGCAATAGCGCCACCAATTGAGTACTTTGCATACTGAGGATTGCAGGTGAAAACGGGAGATAATAAAAAATACATTCTGTCACAGGCCCGGGTACCAGGCTATGGTCTCAAGGCTCAGTCAGATTCAGTGGTAGTGCGAATACAAACTGTACTTACTTGATGACAGTCAGATAATATAAAGCTATATACATTATCTAACTTGTTTCGTTGAGCGATTGCTACTTTGAGTGCGTGTAAAGTCAGTGCCTACATTGTTCGTGACATCGTCTTTCGATTAATGGTATATAATGCCGGGGAAAAAAAATATTATTGTAACGAATTGAACAGTGGCGACGCAACACACAAACGAAGACCGATCATTTTTATGAAGGCTGAGCCTGTTTTAAAAGTATATTCGGTAACATGCTTATACGAACACGATATGACAACTGTTGGGTAAGATTTCTGATTAAAAAATCAACAACGCTTACATTAAATATCAAAGAGACCGGGAGCATATACTTACTGTCTCCTTGATACAGTATGACGGTTGCTTTACATAAACCAGTACCATATCTGTAATTTCCCGCCACAACTCTATTGAAACCAGCATACATGTCATAATCCACTTTTCCAAATAATGGTTCCTGTCCACTCAGTGTGTACAGAAACTTTGATTCAATATAATCTTTTTTATCTCCACTTGCCCATTCTATTTTTTCATCGCTGACATCTACAGTGATTTTTTGACGTTTTTTGACAATGTCATCTTCCACGTGTAATAATAGATCTCCATTTACACTTGCATCTAGGTAACCAGGGAGATTATTGCCATAGACACGGAATTGTTTGTTGAAGATTTGTGCCTCCGCCATATTGCTGGTTGTGCCATTGTCGCCACCATAACCATTGGCGCCAGGTGAATCGGAAATATCTAAACTCCACAATCTAGGTTTGTCGGAATATTCCAGTTGGAACTTTACTCCAGTATACGGACCAGAAAAGTCAATTTTAATGACAGCTTGCGCGTCACATCGACGTCTAGAATACGACGTTCTAGGCACTGTTAAAAATGTAATATAAGGACTGTATCCTTTAACGACACCATTTTGTAGATCAATTTCTACGGATTCTTTCAAAACGAAACTGGATGACTGCCTGGTTAACCAGCCTAAAAGAGAATGACTCTTCATTAAATAATTACAATATTCAATTTACTAATATCTTATCATATAATTAAGTTACATGTCGTTGCGGTGGGTGTTAATAGCCGCTGGTAGATTACCTCCGGACTACCTGTATGTGCGAGTTCGGTGAGTGATATTTCCTTAGCAGACGGGACATTTCGATTTCCGTGTAGCAGACCTCTCCTACTCTTATTTATGAAATATATACCAAGAAAGCGGCATGTCCTTGTCAGAGAGAAATTCAGTTTAGTGGCAAACAGAGGAAAAGCACGTATTTTGTTTCTAGAAATTTGAAAAGCAGTACGAGAACACTGAAATATGCACCTCAAGGTGTTCCACTTGATAATAGTTAAGTTTGCATGCAAATGTAAATACTACTGTAAATTAAAAGCAATAATCATTTTCTTCTTAGACAGGTGAATACATAGGATGACCCCTATTGGAGGTTATGCGACATTCACTGTGTCATATCCCCGATCATAACTAGACAATCCCTCTGCACAAAACCCGAGGAAACTCCACGGCCAGCAGTTCAAATAGTATTACAAATAGTATTAGAGAAATGTCATTAAAATAATTGCTTCAGTAAAAACACAAATGCACAGAGAAAAGCGACTTGTAACTTTATCAAAACGGTAGAATAATTGGAAGGTCGGTATGTGCGCGTGTTGAGCGATTTCCCTACAGGCATGGAGAAAATATGTCTATTCATTTTAATTTGTCATTTTGCTTAAACAAGGCTTACAAGGTGGAGGTAAGGAAATATCTGGGAGTATAAGGAATGCAATAAATACACGTGATTGTTTTTGTTTTTATACGAAATTCGATGAAATTTATTTACAAAATACTTAAATTACAAAACAGAAAACGTATGAAAGACACTGAAGCCTCATATGAGGTGACCCAAAAGACGACAGGTATCTTCATTTTATAAGCAATTAAAAAAAAATATTTTAGACCGATAATTTTAAAAAAAGTGGGGTTTTTTTTGGTTAATATTGCCTGAGAAGTTATTTAAAATAGTTTTATATCAACCTTAAAGTAAAAGTTTAAGTTATAATAAATTATAATAGTGTGGGCAACGTACATGAAGTGTGTGAATTATGTGAAATTCCCTATCAGTATAGACAGTATAGACATGTCTTGAAATTTATTACAAGATTGATCCATATAAACTGTGTGCAAGCTTCGTACTCGATGATGAATGAAAACACGTGATTAACAGGATAGAATAGTTAGCTTCTGTTTGTTTTACACAGTAATTCAGAGTTAATGTTTCCACATAAGTGTATTTAAAACAACATTAATATGACTTCCATCTGGTGATAAAAATTAATATGGAATCCAGACTTAAACCGCCAATTCATGAACGACAAAACACGGGGTTTGAAGTTGGATAATTGTTATTTACGAAATTTGTTACTTCACATAATGAATGCAGTGCGGGTTTTTAAATTTCTTATGTAATTAAGTCCGGTGCAAATATTTTTAGAAATCAGTTATTGTTATTAAAACGGTCTAGCACTGTACTCAAATTGACGATTTGTTATAAACCAGGTTCAACAATTCCGCCAATTAAAATAAATACAAGTTATAGGCAACAGGTTTATTTAATTTAAAAAAATGTTGCTTTATCGATGTGGTTGTACAGTGGACAACTCAGAAAACAGATTTCATTCAGTTGTTTATTAAAACATGAAGCTAGTGTTCTATCAAAGGGTATGCTCTAGGCGTTAAGGATAATCGCTCGTTGCATCAGAGAGGTACTTATTTTCAATGACTATTTTTAAACATTACTGACACTTAACTCAACGCAGCAAAGCACTTCAAAAACATATTATATACAGAAAAAATAAACAGATTCCTGATGTACGAAAACATTAATTTAGAAAAATCGCAATATGTAAGGCGTATCTGTCAGTTAAAAACTCTAATACCTCATAAGTCAATAGAAATCGACTGAGACAACACATTGGCCATTGCAATCTTTGTAGCACCTGCAAAGCTTATCTACATTTTATTTTAAAAATAAATAATGATTTGTTTTGCATGCAGTGTAAATCAAGAAAATTATTAAAAAAATTACATAAACCAAACGAATTCATAAAAGAGGGCAAAAATGGTTAGTGAAATTATTTCTGATCTGTTCCAAGAACAAACAACGTGGAAGTGTTAAGTTTAACAAGTAAGTTATTTACAAAGTTTAATTGCTTATTTGATACAAATCAGTGTCTCGTTACCGATTTTGTTTAAAATCTTGTTCATATCAATCAACAGCCTAATGGAACTACAGGAAATAGAGGAGGTATGATTCTGAGAAACGGCTACACCTGTAATTCAACGCGCTGAATTGTGCTTCCCACAAAACATATACACGTTTAGGGTGTATATGTTTAAATTTAATGCACAAACCATGGACAAATTATTTAAAGAACGTCTATACCCTAAAATTATGAGTGCGCATGGGACATTTTATGCAGAAAACCGCATGAGAGTTCTCTAATTATTTACAGTTCTGTTCCTGGATTTCGTTACGAATATTAAAAAAAAATCTATAAAAGTTGTAAATATTTACCTACAGACAAACTAAACTATTAAACGAGCCTTGTATATTAAATAAAATGGCTTGTTTACACAAGCTTTAATAAATGTTGTCTATACAAAAAGATTTTAGAATTCTAATTGTAAACATGCCTATGATTTTTCGATATCCACGCAGTAACTGTTTTCAGAAAGTATGAGTTGTTGGAAAATAATTTTTAAGGAAAGTATTTACGACTCTAAAAGACAACAAAAAACATCCGCACGTAAATTGAGAAACCAGATAAATAGTTTAAAACATTGTTTATTTTTCGTTAAATCGAGTTATTGATAGAATTATTACCGAATATGATACGCACGACAATAACAGACAGATAAATATTTCATCAGGTGCGTGTTCATATTGGATAATAAGCAAATAAGCGCACCCGAGTACACATATCCTTAACAATGAATACAAAGCTTTGTTAATAGATTAAGGAGTAAGTACGTTTCTGATAATACGTCAGAACATTTTACCGTGGAATACTTTCATACCTCATTTATTCTTTAGATTATTAAAAAAACATATAACAAGGTGTTTAAGGAATTAAAAATTGTGCACACAAAAATGTTCCCGTTCATACCACTGAGTATATTACTTGCATAGCAAAACCGTAATATTTAGTATTCTTCCGTTACCTATAATTTATATTAGTTTATATTAATCGTTCATGATGTTTATTGGTTTGACGGGATTTCGACATATGTTTATGAGACGTTTATGTCCCGGGTATAAAGTCAACAGTAGTACAATAAGTGTAAAAGTATAAAAGCTATACATGAATATAATACAGAACTGAATATACAGAGTCCTGTTTAGTGATTACGCCGGGTGATTACGACTGTTATATTAGCTCTGTTTTATTAGTTCCTTAATGTTTGACAGCGGGCCCAGACAGCGGGTTGTCGTCATTAGGTTGTAATTCTTAACAGGATTAGTTAATGCACTAATTGCTATAACATTTGTTGTCAACACCCAGTATTCATTGAGCATTCTTGTTTGTGGCTAATTACGTAACCCAGAGAATATATCATTTTCTTATGCTTTCCACGTGAAATTTACAACGAATCGTGCAGAGAAAAAGAACTGCTTTCCCACACGAGGTGAAAAAAATATGTTTTAATCACAAGTTTAGTAGCCTTTCCCGGGAGCTTTCCGTTTCTGTCAGCATATAGCAAATTTCTAAAACTAAACGTTGATTATAAACAAATTAATATATTTGCATGTTTAACATAAATCATAATACATCCGTTTGTTTTCTTTTAAATCATGGGCTTTAAAGGCCCTCGTTTTGGTCGGAAAATTATATATAATTCGTACATCTATTTAGACATTGTCTTGTTATATATTTCTCACAGTTTACTTCGTGTAAATATTTAAGCTGGATGACGCGTAATATACGTTAAGAACACACCACGTCGCTAGAACAATATTCACCGTTTACCCGATTCAGCTTGGCATTTAGAAAACTGTCACGAGTTACAATTGTTCATTTTATAACAAGCCTTCAAGACGACAGCGTTGGCCGGGGTAGTCATTTATTTACATATAGCTCATGTGTCATGAAGATAAGAACTAGCTGTGTAAAGATTATAGATATGACTTATAAAACAACTGTTTACTGATATCAAGATTGAAAATATCACCATTATTATACGGGATGTTTTGTATGTATAACCTGCATTACATTTTCCTTATTTTCATACGTTTCTCACAATAAACTAACGGAGGCACTAACAACTTGAAACAACACAACTCTATTAATAAGAACTAAATTGCTTGCAGAAATTGATGTCACGCCATTACTTTAAACAGAAATAAAGCCCGATAGCCTATTGAAAAATTCACAATTATTCTATCAGAAATAATTTGTTCGATATGTATACAGCTTCAGTTGTATAAAGTGATATGTAAGTTTCTTCTTGATACCTATGAAAAAATATTGTATTCCCCGTCATGATTGTAAGTGCACAGGCATGAACAACTGTTTCAAGGCTGTTTCCCTTCTGCTTGGAAAAAATTACACTTCTGGCAAAAATACTTCTAAGAATTAAGTTACATACTAGGTATAAAAATAAGTTAATAAGTTCAGACTATCAAAAACATATCACCAATATGTCAGACTGGTGTCCGGGGAGGTCATATATTTTATAATATTATATACTTGTAAATATCAAACAACAAAACAAAAGCTAGGTGTCGGGCTTTCTGTTACAAACAAGCAAGTACTTAGAAATCTCAACTACCCTCCCCACTACCTTCTGCTCTGTGACTTATGGATTTACACGTCTGAAGATCCCTGGGAGGGGGGCACGAGGATTCTTTCTACTTGTTCGCCCTCAAGGACCCCCTTTCCCGCCCTCATCATCTTCATCCGGTACAAAACACTTACCTGTGTATAGTAGGCCTATGATATAGAGAGTCCACATTTCCAGTTCTTGACAGCTTCATTGAGGTACCGATACAAGTGATGTTTGTTTATCCAGTCTTGACTGTACTTAGAGATATCAGGAGTGATGACTGATTCTTCTTATTACCCACTTAAACTAGAATTTTTACTACGACATTCTTTAGGTGAGTGCTTATTGTCACTTTCCTAAAAATATTACACAGGCGACATTTAACTGTTAATGTATTTTTAAGTAACATTTCATTAAGTGTCTGGTTTTGGATTAATTATTTTTTTTATCTGTTTCGCATTATTTTACTGAACAAAATGGGATGTAAATTATACACACATTATTTCAGCAATGCCTGTGAATTCCAAAGCAAACAGTACCTTTGAATATGAATATTGATGCCACTGTATCGTAACTGCTTTAACTTCCTTAACTGTAAAAAAGAAGCCTCTTTTATTCCTGATTATTAATAGGCTATCTTCTGTCTGTATACAGTATTCCACGGTGTATGCATAAGAATTAACTTTGGACGTGTCTCCTAGATTTCAAATACAAAAAGCATATTAATAATCCAAGTTCCTGGTGTGATAATCAACTAATTTATTCCCCGTTGGATTAAATATTTACTTCACACTTCATACATATAATGCCAGTTTAAACAGGATCATATGTGATATATAATAGACAGTCTTTTCCGATGTCTACATTACTAAGTTTCTAATCAATTTCTGAGAAACTTGTATAAGATGCACGCTACAGGTGCTGCAGATAAAAATGTATAAATATGTTTAATACACATACCGACGTCTGCATTGTATAAGGCACGGAACATGTATAAAGAATAAATAAACTGAACAGATTTTTCTGTTAAGAAGTATTTACCTTGTCCGACCTGTTTAACACTATACATGTGTGAGGTGTCAATATTAGAAGTATTTGCATTTATTCCTCTATTTTATTCGATTTCAATTGGGTCCACGTGCTTGTCGCTTTGCAATAACTATTATATTTAGAGTAGAGCTGGACTGCTTCATTACATACGATGAGTTTAATTTTACAATCATTCGTTTTAAATGATTTAACAACCAGTTTATGTATTTAAATAGAATTCACTTTTTCCAGTTTGTGCAAATATGTAGAATTTTCGATAATACTCATTTAGATTCTTTTCTAAATTTCTTTGTTAATTACAATTATTTCGGTCACTAATAGCACATAATAATCCGCACGCTGTCATCGCCGCTTGGTGTCGCCTAAATCACTGAAGATCACTGTCAGCAGAATTGGCCCATTCAAGGGGTCGTTCATGGCACATGGGTTAAAGGGTGAGTCCACATGCGCGGCCGAAAACTCGTATGAAAAGGGATATTTTTTTTCGAGCAGGCAGGTAACGTGCGTTCCACGTTAAAGGTATATATTTTGCCAAATACCGGGAAATAGGCATCGTTTATTTTAGAATGTAGATATTCCAAAGGGGGTGTTTTTCACTTCCAGATACAGATGCAAATTGCAAAGGATATATTTTCACAATCAGACGCAAAGAATTGCGTTGGCAATATGTTTACTTGTCTGATGATTTTTGATGAGCGAAGTGTACTAAAAGTTTTACTGAAACCTGCAAGTCTTCATAAGGGGTATCAGGAAGGGGTGCTTTTTAGTAGGCTATTTACGCGTTTAGGGACTTTTTTTAAATTGACTTTGTTTGCTCATTGGTAACACGATAATACATGTAGACTATTTGAAAGCGAAACCGCTGGTCGCGAACCTTTGAGTGAGAATATATAAATGCACACCATTTAATACTCTTTTGTAGTGTTGTCCATGTAAAAAAAACAAAAAACAAACCACATAAAATATAACACACCTGTAAATTACAATAGTATTGCTTAGGCAAAATATTCGATATTTTATTGAAGGTTATCTATTCTGTTTGTCAGATATATTGAGATGCATACTCTTGTCAGATTTCCCAGAACATACGGGATCGATTGTATGTATTTAAAATTATATGTATGCTGTGTTTCTGTTCATGATGTTGAGAAATTTGCTTGCATATGCCCGGGCTTACTATATAAGCATTTTTTAAATTATTTCAAATATGGTTTTATTATTACAAATATCATAACACACTACCCGGACACACTGCTACAAATACCAGGAAAAACGTTGCAACAAGAGCCAACATTCCCCGGGAGTCCGACTCAAATCAGTGGTTAGTACGCATGTTCGTGAAAAACGCGTAAAAAGGGATTTTTAAGAACTAAGCACGTTACGCATTTAGGGTCACATTTTCCATAAAATATACAAAAGAGTATCTTATTTGATTAACTGTACACGTTTAGGGTATAGAAACCGACCAAAACCCGGATCAAAACCGCCAATGAGAGCTGCGGTGGTTTAGTGGATAGCACGTCCGCCTTTCAAGCAAAAGGTCGTGGGTTCAAATCGCGATACTGGCATGGAAATTAACAAGGTATAAAAACCTGGCTCTCAACATTGGGGACTGTGTATCCCTCGTGGCTCGG